>ONZH01016645.1:0-177404 GCA_900303285.1 Rhinella marina
CAGGTGCCAATGAAAAGGCTTTTTTTTTTATATTTCTAGGTACACAGCCGTGTACTAACAGATCAGACGGTGTGTATGAACACTACGTATATACAATTATTTTGCAAGAGAACGCAAAGTACAGGTGCCAATGAAAAGGCTTTTTTTTTTTTAAATATATTTCTAGGTACACAGCCGTGTACAAACAGATCAGACGGTGTGTATGAACACTACGTATATACAATTATTTTGCAAGAGAACGCAAAGTACAGGTGCCAATGAAAAGGCTTTTTTTTTTAAATATATTTCTAGGTACACAGCCGTGTACTAACAGATCAGACAGGTGTGTATGAACACTACGTATATACAATTATTTTGCAAGAGAACGCAAAGTACAGGTGCCAATGAAAAGGCTTTTTTTTTTTTTTAAATATATTTCTAGGTACACAGCCGTGTACTAACAGATCAGACGGTGTGTATGAACACTACGTATATACAATTATTTTGCAAGAGAACGCAAAGTACAGGTGCCAATGAAAAGGCTTTTTTTTTAAAATATATTTCTAGGTACACAGCCGTGTACTAACAGATCAGACGGTGTGTATGAACACTACGTATATACAATTATTTTGCAAGAGAACGCAAAGTACAGGTGCCAATGAAAAGGCTTTTTTTTTTTATATTTCTAGGTACACAGCCGTGTACTAACAGATCAGACGGTGTGTATGAACACTACGTATATACAATTATTTTGCAAGAGAACGCAAAGTACAGGTGTCAATGAAAAGGCTTTTTTTTTATATTTCTAGGTACACAGCCGTGTACTAACAGATCAGACGGTGTGTATGAAGACTACGTATATACAATTATTTTGCAAGAGAACGCAAAGTACAGGTGCCAATGAAAAGGCTTTTTTTTTTTTTTATATTTCTAGGTACACAGCCGTGTACTAACAGGTCAGACGGTGGGTATTTACACCTGGTATACAAAAAGGGTATTGCAGGCACACAGAACCCAGAACACTAGAGCCAAATAAACTGTATTTAAAAAAAAATAAAAAATTCACAGCCATATACTGCCAGATCAGATGGTGCATATGCACACTAGGTATATAACAGGGTTTTGCAGTCAAAAAGAACGCAGAACAGTAGTGCCAAATATAGTTTTGTATGTAGCAGAGCACCTAATACACCACTAATGCCTCTCTCTGTCCCTACTCCAGCAGCTATCCCTGAATACAGCAACCGTTCTCTGCAGACTGTATATTGTAGTAAAGCTATCACTGTACTGCACTATAGTAGCCCTGATAAGGGCTTTTAATCACGCTCCTGCCTGTCCAACAGCTAAAACCTATCTGTCCCTTCTCCAGCCTCTGTCCCTGACTAAGTTCACGCAGCATATGCGAACGAGCAGGAAGAGCTGAGTTTTTAATATTCGAGGTCACATGGTTTTTCCAGCCAATCCATGTAGACGCTGTTTTCGCGCTGCCAGCGTGCTCCGCGGGCCTGTCATACCCCCCCTGCATGTTGATTGGTGGAAAAAGAGCACCAGGGAAGGTGGGAGGGGAAACGAATTCTAAGTGCGCCATCGCCGTTATACTCGATTGAAATCGAGTATGCCGAATAGCGTAGTATTCGATCGAATACCGGCTCGATCGAACACTACTCGCTCATCTCTAGTAGTTATCAGTAAAAACTAAATTTAAAAAAAAATACATATTTTTTCTTTACTGAATAGTGTCATAACATGGAATAGCACCAGGGATCAATTCAGACGGGAATCGACCGATACCCCGAGTAGTGGGGATGCTGGTGGGAAGAAGAGACCATATTTATATACCCAGCAGCTCAGATTTTTAAAGGACATTGTGGAATTGCAGCCATAAGTATACAGTCATAGCCAAAAGTTTTGAGAATGACACAAATATTATATTTTCACATGATCTGCTGCCCTCTGGTTTTTATGTGTGTTTGTCAGATGTTTTTATCACATACAGAAATATAATTGCAATCATATTATGAGTAACAAAAGCTTATATTGATAGTTAGAATGAGTTAATGCAGCAAGTCAATATTTGCAGTGTTGACCCTTCTTCTTCAGGACCTCTGCAATTCTCCCTTGCATGGTCTCAATCAACTTCTGGACCAAATCCTGACTGATAGCAGTCCATTCTTGTACAATCAATGCTTGCATTTTGTCAGAATTTGTAGGTTTTTGTTTGTCCACCCGTCTCTTGATGATTGACCACAAGTTCTCAATGGGATTAAGATCTGGGGAGTTTCCAGGCCATGGACCCAAAATCTCTATGTTTTGTTCCCTGAGCCATTTAGTTATCACCTTTGCTTTATGGCAAGGTGCTCCATCATGCTGGAAAAGGCATTGTTGATCGCCAAACTGCTCTTGGACGGTTGGGAGAAGTTGCTCTCGGAGGACATTCTGGTACCATTCTTTATTCATGGCTGTGTTTTTAGGCAAGACTGTGAGAGAGCCGATTCCCTTGGCTGAGAAGCAACCCCACACATGAATGGTTTCAGGATGCTTTATAGTTGGCATGAGACAAGACTGGTGGTAGCGCTCACCTCGTCTTCTCCGAATAAGCTGTTTTCCAGATGTCCCAAACAATCGAAAAGGGGATTCAGAGAAAATGACTTTACCCCAGTCCTCAGCAGTCCACTCCCTGTACCTTTTGCAGAATATCAGTCTGTCCCTGATGTTTTTTCTGGAGAGAAGTGGCTTCGTTGCTGCCCTCCTTGAGACCAGGCCTTGCTCCAAGAGTCTCCGCCTCACAGTGCATGCAGATGCACTCACACCTGCCTGCTGCCATTCCTGAGCAAGCTCTGCACTGCTGGTAGCCCGATCCCACAGCTGAAACACTTTTAAGAGATGGTCCTGGCGCTTGCTGGTCTTTCTTGGGCGCCCTGGAGCCTTTTTGGCAACAATGGAACCTCTCTCCTTGAAGTTCTTGATGATGCGATAGATTTTTGTTTGAGGTGCAATCTTTCTATCTGCGATACTCTTCCCTGTTAGGCCATTTTTGTGCAGTGCAATGATGACTGCACGTGTTTCTTTAGAGATAACCATGGTTAACAGAAGAGAAACAATGATGCTAAGCACCAGCCTCCTTTTAAAGTGTCCAGTGGTGTCATTCTTACTTAATCATGACAGATTGATCTCCAGCCCTGTCCTCATCAACACCCACACCTGTGTTAATAGAGCAATCACTGAAACGATGTTAGCTGGTCCTTTTAAGGCAGGGCTGCAATGATGTTGAAATGTGTTTTGGGGGATAAAGTTCATTTTCTGTTGCTGTTAAGCTGATCACTCTTTATAACATTCTGGAGTATATGCAAATTGCCATTATAAAAACTGAAGCAATAGACTTTGTAAACATTAATATTTGTATCATTCTCAAAACTTTTGACTGTATATTTATTTTCCATTTTTTATATTATTTTACATGTCGTATATTATATGGTGCACAGCATCATAGATGACTATGACATGCCTCCTGTAACGCCTCCCGGGGGTCCCAGGCGGCGCACGCGTACTTACCGCTGCAGCCGGCGTTCTCGCTCTTTGCTGCCTTGATGTTTGTTGCTTGGTAAGTGTGAAGTCTTGTTCTCTTTTGCCCTGGGCTCCAGGTGCTTCATTTTATTAGGTCAGCTCCTTAATTGGTTCCTCCCCTTTCCTCCTGTCTGTAACTATATAAGTCCTCCTTGGACACTTACTCCTTGCCTGAGCGTTATAAGTCATCCTGACTTGTGAAGGTTTCCGTATTGCCTTAGTCCTGCTATAGAGTGAACACTGTCTTGTCCTGCTGAAGTGTGAACTCCGCTGTAGACCTGCTGAAGTGTGAACACCACCCCAGACCTGCTGCAGTGCGAACATTGCCCTAGTCCTGCTGTTGTTTGAACACTACTATCCAGTACCTGGCTTCCGTTCCTGGCTCCTGTTCGTGGTTCCTGATTCCCGCCCCTGGCTGATCCTCTCCGGTCTGCTTCCAGTGCATTGCTGACTCCAGTCATCCTTCCACATCTCCTCCCTTGGTGTGTGTCTGTCCTGCGTATCTGTCTCTCTGGTGTTTTGCACCTTAGTACTCTGTATGTCTGGCCAGCTGTCACGAGTATTGTCTCACCCTAAGAGGTAGCGACCTGGTGTACCTCCTTGGGAAAGCCTATCCCCACCATCAGGGGTACTGTGAAGAACGGGAGGTACACTTAGACAACGCCCTTAGGGGAAGACATTCTCGTGACACAGTGGATCCACATCCACTGATCTTGACACCTCCCAAGTGTCCCTCTTTTGGAGGGACAATCCCTCTTTTCGACCCAAGTCCCTCTGTCCCTCATTGATCCTTAATAAATGTCCCACTTTTTGACCTGGGAGAATCAATGCATAAATGTGCATTACTAAATTATCTAAATTGCTCAGTCCTAAACTGTCTGTATGGTTTCTACCTGTATATTAGACCATAATTTGAATATTTTGTGCAATTTGGACCTTAAAACATCCACAATTTGATGATTTATGTGCTAATATGTTAATGAATATTGAAGCTTTAGAAAAAAATTGGCACAGTGGCTTCACACGCTGTAAAAAAATAAACCGATCCCCCGCTGCTGCACTTGTGACGGAGTCAGTAATTGTGATTTGGGTTGAGTTATTCCTACTAATTTTTCTGATAAACATTTAAAAAAAAATAGGCACCTAAAACCATAATGGGCACCGCACATATTGTTCCTCATTCAGAGTGTGAAAAGTTTGGAGGTATGCTATGATGCTATGCACGTCGGGCCTCCGATCATATGAGTGCGGGACAATAGTTCTGCGGGCGGCCCAACGTGCACAGCGTCATAGTCATCTATTATGTTGTGCGCTCCAGTGCACATGATCTATGCCGCTCCGATATGGCCCACGCTCAGAGCGTATGTCTCGGAGCGCATATGGTCGTGTGCAAGGGCCCTTACACAAGCGGATTCAGTTTGAGAAATCTGTAGCATGTAGGAGAGCCAAGCCCCGTTCTGGACAGAAGGGGCATGGAGCATTATAACATGATTGATAATGCTCTATGACTCTCTGTAATCTTTTTTCTACAAAATCACATGAGATAAAGTTGTCACTGTGATTTTGGAGTAAAAAGATCACAGAGAGGCCCGGAGCATTATCAATCATGTAAATGCTCCGGCCCTCTGCTGTCTTGAACGGGGCTTGGCTCTCCTACATGCTGCGGATTTCTCAGACTGAATCCGCTCTAGTCAAAGAGCCATTAACCGATCCAAATAGAAATGGCTCTGTGTACGATACCAAAGATAGCTGCTATACAATGTACAGCGCTGTCTTTGGTAATCATGGTTCAGGCTTTCACACACACATAAGGTTTGTCTGGCCTGATATTCAGCTAAAGGAAACAGTCTTTTGGATCCGTACTCCAGTTTGCACATTCGTGCTGATGGATGTCCCTCACAAACCCATTTACTATTTGGGACCAGATCGGCATGAAAAACGTCAAACATGCGGAGAGGCGCTGTTAAAAAAAACCCCACAGCATGTGTATTTTTTGTCCAGATCTTTCAGGCCTATTTCTGTGGTGGAACTGCCTGCTGGACAAGCAATGAGAGTGTTAAATAATCTTTGCACTGCTAGGGAGAGTCTTGTGTTTCCTTCAGGATTTTTAGCTATCTACGTTTTTTTTATTTTTTTAATGAAAAAATGAAAATGTTAGGGATAATATTACTTGTGTATATTGTAATGTAATTTACTAATTTTCACTTTTTATTTCTTTCACAGCACTGTTGACAATCTTGAAGAGGAACAAAGGTCTGTTGATTCTGACGAAACGCAGATCACAACTCCTACTTCACTGGTGGCATGTTCCCAAAACCCCCTGGAAACTGAGACGCCACAAGAACATCAAGAACAAGCAGCAACTCCACATGAAGAAAGGCCACAGTCTTCCTCAACGCGTCCAGCAGCACGACATCAGGCACGAAATCAACAGGGGGAACCACAAGCAGATACTCGAGCCATGATTGATAGTCATGTGGTCGAGTATCTGTCCAAAAATCAATCAGAGGGCCCAGAGGAAGTGATGTTGCGATCCCTGGGTCCATTCCTTCGGCGTGTGCTACAAGAGCGGCGTCCCCAGTTCATGTCACTTATAAACACAATGCTGGATATATTTGCCTGGCCTCAAGACCCGTCAGAATTAGTCCATAAGGTGGAACAATACTAATGGAGAATCCAAGGAACACCTTGGATTCCCCAAACAACCCCAGGGCCTCGCCCTTCTGGATCTCGAGTCCAATTCTCCATCCTCCTTCCCTATACAGCCAGGATTGGCCATCAACTCACCGGGGTGACCAAATGAGTGCACCATCCAGTAGCACTTATACAAGGCAGTATCCACCACATGACCATGGAGAGGGTCGGCCCACCTCCACAAGAGCTGCAGGACCATTTAGGCCTCTTTCACACTAGCGGCAGTCCGGATCCGGCAGGTGAAGGGTGCCGTCGGATCCGGACTGCCGCAGGGACATGTGTGGGGCCAGAACCGCATACTGTGTATGTCACACAGTACCATATACAGACATACATAGATACACACACATACATACTTACATACTCCAGGCAGGCAGGCAGGCCACACGTCTTCACGCCCAGGAGGCGCGCAGCTATGACGATTCCCCACAGCGCCCTCTGCTGGGCGCTGTAGGGAATCGTCATAGCGGCGCGCCTCTTGGGCATGAAGACGTGTGGCCTGCCTGGAGTATGTAAGTATGTATGTGTTTGTGTGTATGTGTATGTATGTCTGTCTGTCTGTCTGTATGTGGTGACGGATCCGTCCTGAACTCCATTGAAAGTCAATGGAGGGCGGATCCGTTTACCATGTTGGTCACACAAAACGGATCCATCCCCGTTGATTTGCATTGGGGGTCATTCCGGATCCGTCTTGGTGCGGATGCCTGGACCGGAGAGAAAACCGCGGCATGCTGCGATTTGCTGTCCGGTCTGAAGACGGAACGGAATGCTTTCAGGAGCATTCCGTTGTCTTCAGTTCAGTTTTGTCCCCATTGACAATGAATGGGGACAAAACTGATGCGTTTTTTTCCGGTATTGAGCCCCTATGACGGAACTCAATACCAGAATTTAAAAACGCTAGTGTGAAAGTAGCCTTACACGTGAACATTTTTGAGATGTAAATTTTTGTATTTATGTTTATATGCCAAATTCTGACAAAGTTTTGGTTCGAGTAACTAATTGTGTCATGTCTTTTTTTGAAAGGGAGCAGAAATATCTGCTTTTGAGTAATGGGCCAGCTTTAGTCCTGCCCTACTCTTTTTTTCAGGATAGGGCATCGCCAAAGCACACACGAGTGCCTATGATTTCACCGGTCTCACTGCTAGGCGGAAGCCGCCGCCTGGCAGAGCCCAGTTGTCACCGAAACTGCACAAAATGCCTTTTCCCTGCACTATTCATTGCAGAGCAAAGGAGAGCATTGGAGCATCAAATGCTTGTCAGACAGGCTGCCTGTATTAAATTTAGGGTATGTCCGGGTTCAGCTCTGAACCCGGACAACCCTGTTTAAAAATTCTTCACAATACAGGTGTTGTCTTCTCAGAACATGCTGAGGATATTTTGGGGCTTCCCATTACATCAACCTCAAAGCTTTTCTTACCATGCAATTGTTATATGTTCTGGACCCATTTTGGCATTGGTGGCATAGTACCAAGATATGGTTCCAGTGTATGATAGGTATGTATCCAACAGGTGACACCAATACCTATCAAATATTGGGCACTTATCCTGGTGATATGCCCCCAATATCATACTTGAGCCGAGTTATTGATTCCAATTTAATGGGAACCTATCACCTCCCAAATGCATTTAAACCTGCCAGCAGTACCTCATAGTAACCTGCAGTGCACTACTAATCATATTTTTCATCATGCATTGCGATGCTGGCTAAAGTATGAAAATTATATTTTTTTACCTCTGTCCTCGCTATTTTGCGTACCTGCACAGTCTGTACAGACGCGCAATCCCACATCAGGTAGCCAAGGTTCTAAGTATTTCAAATGCGCAGTGCACAATAATTGCACATAGGCGGCTGCCTACTGTATTTCAATCTGACATTCAAGATAGCGAGGTAGGGGGGTGACAGGTTCCTTAAAATTATAATACAATAATTTCATAGCATCGAAAAATACCCCAGCCCACAAGCCCACGTCAAGGGTGCTCATTCTCTTGCGAGTCCCTACTCTATTAAAACAACTGGGAAACTAACTAAACTAAACGTACTGATCGCAAACAATGTTCAGAGTCAGTATAAATTCAGCGACTGCCATGAATTGCTTCCAACTGCCATGACAATGCACCCACAGGGCTGCTAAAGTAGTCCACGTACAAATCACGAATAAGCAGGCCTGAAGATCCTGGTCTACCATGCAGCGCCTGGTCCAGACCAAACGATGAAGAGGTAAGGTGTTGGTCCAGGTCAGAATCGAAGGAAGCGTCATAAATTCTGATGAAATTGTGAAGAAGAACACAAGCTTGAATCACTGGGGTAGCATTCTCCGGATCCAGCTGGATAGATGACATAAACACCCTCCACTTGTTGGCAAGAAGTCCAAAAGCGCACTCTACATACTGACGGGCACGCGTCAATCGGTAGTTGAAGATACGCCTTCTGCCATACGTGTGAAGAAGCCGGCTCACTCAGGGTCCCGATTCTTCAATTATAGGCATTTTTTTCTGTGGTCCTGTTGGCCTTGGTTGACAGTGACTACAAGTTTATAATTGTCGACATCAGGGCCTATGGGAGCACTTCAGACGCACAAATATTTTGTGCTTCCAGAATGTGTGAACGGTTTCAGTCCAACCAGCTCGCCCTATCCGAGCCTAGAAGACTGCCTGGATCTGCTGGACCTCCGGCTCCTTTTGTCATAGTCGCGGATGAAGGTTTTACACTTACACCACACGTGATGCGGCCCTTCCCAAGACGTAACTTAGATGACAGAAGGCGTATCTTCAACTACCGATTGACGCGTGCCCATCAGTATCTGGAGTGCACTTTTGGACTTCTTGCCAACAAGTGGAGGGTGTTTATGTCATCTATCCAGCATAGGAAAAAAAATAAGGAAAAAAAAATAAATACATATCTGAGGAGGGGGAAAAAGAAATAGTGAATGCTTTATGATATGTTTACCTCAAGGTGATGACTAGCCTTTCCTCGGGTGATATGCAGTGCCTCATATTAGTAGTCTGGAAGATGAGACCAGGATGAAGAGACTCTAGCAGATGGTCAAAGGTGGACACCGACATCCGTCCGTTTTATACGGACTTACGGAAATGGAAGTGTAACAGAAAGCATACTATTTTAATATCGGACACACGGATCCGTGATTTGCGGACCGCAAAAATACAACGTTCGTGTGAATGCACCCTAACACTTATTGGCCCATCAATTATGACCCCACAGATTATTTGCAGAGGGAACTTTCGACAATTATAGAAAGAAAACTAAACGGCAGCATAATACAAAAAAAAATGCCCAAATTCTTAATCCACAACATCCTAGGATAGCGTTAATGTATGCCTTACCTAAGATACACAAGGACCTAGAGTACCCCCCAGGTAGACCTATAGCTTCTGGTTGTGACTCTGTCTTCCAACCATCTAAAATGCTGCATCATCTATTACGACCATATGCACAGATAGTAAAATCAATCATTCATTTAGGACACCACAGATTTCCTGGATAAAATTAAGAACTTACACCCTAATTGGGAGGACTGTTTTCTAGTAACCATGGATGTGTCCAGCCTATATAAAAAATATTCCAACAGAAGAAAGCATCCTATTTGTCAAGGAAACCCTAAAAGAAAATCATGACCTTTCTATCCAAGAAAAGGATTTTATCTTAAAACTATTGACCTTTGTCCTTAAGAGTAATTATTTTCTCTTTGAGGAGATAAATTATATATTATTGCTTTTGAGGAGACTTCTACACAAAACGCACTAATAAGAATAGTTCACTCCGCTTTAAAAGTTGCCAATCATCTGGACTAATTTAATCCCTTCCACTCTCTCAATTTATGAGATTGAAATAGATTATTTCAGACACTGAGACATCTGAACATATACTTAGGGCAATGGCTGATTAATTCCACAAGTGGGGATTCCCCAAAGATATCCTTCCTCCTGATGAATGCCGAGAAACGAGAGAGAGAGAGAGTCTACTGACCCCCAACTCTACAAAAGGATCAAAAAGCAAGAATTGCATTACACGTGTTACGACCTAAACAAATAAAAGCATAGATAACAGAAAAACTATTAAGCAGTTTCCCACAAAATCTTCACTGAGAAACCACTGATGACATATAAAAGACCTAGAAACATCAAGGACATATTGGTTGTCAGATTTGGTATCCACCCAACCACAAGCAGCCCGAACCTGAGCACATACCTTTGTTTGGGATGTGCCTAATATGGTAACGTAAACAAGGGTCCAACATTCACACATCCATCTACTGGCAAAACATGTGGCATTAGGGAACACTTCTCTTGCCTAACTAACTTTGCGACATATCTAATCAAGTGCCCTTGCGGCTTGTTTTACATAGGAGAAACTACCCAGAAGGTGAAGGACCATACAGGCAAGCACAAATCTAACATCCGCACTGGCAAACTGGAATCACCACTGGGTAATCGGGAACAAATCCTCAGGCAGACAGAGACGCTATGGATTTGACATCTCAAGCCCTTACATCTCAGGGGTCTGAATAAGGAGTATTGTATTATGTAATTAGGATATGTATTATATAGATATATAATATAGATATAAATGTATCTATATCAGTCATGCTATAGGTTTATCTTATATTGTAAGATGCATTTGTTATGTCTTTTTGCACCATTTTATACCAGCTTGAAAAAGAGTGAGTATTATTTATGTCTTACAAATAATTTCTGAACAAGATTGATACGACCAAGTGGATTGTGTGAATCCTTCTTTATTGACACATATAAAATTCAGTATGATCCAAAGTCAGAAATATGTAGTAAGATACCCTAAGGATCTTGGGAGAGCCAGAGATTACATTGGAAAATCATTAGGTGCATCATTAAAACGAAGGTGCATCTAATGATCTTAGCGGTATTACTTTTTGCACAGTACATCACCCCCCTTACTGGAGTAAGATTGTGCCTGATAAATCTGTACTGCATTTAATTCACATAGCTAACCATATCCACCCAAGGTCCCGAGTGGCATAAAAACAAAAAGTCGCAACATCTTTGCACGTAAATGGCGTTGGCTAATAATTGTGACTTTGTGATGCTAGTCTTCTGGCATTAACGGAATAAATCACCAAAGTCTATTATAAAGTGCTTTTTACTGCATTTTTCTTACTTCAAAAAAATGCTGCAACGTGAACGCAAGTGAAAAGTGACGTGAAAAGTGAACGCAAAAAAAAATATTAAAAACTCTCCATTCAGTTGTTTGCTTTTGAGGTCGGAGGTGTTTTTGGATATGTTCACAGTGCATTTATGTCCCGCGTTTGAAGTATACATTGGGAAAAAGAAAATAAAAAACAATAGTATACTGCTTTTTCTATCCGCAGAGTCCAGTAATAAAGCAGACGTTAAGTGACACTTTTTTTTTCTTAGTTTACAATGAGACCTTATGGTGATGGCCTTTATGACACCGTATTAAATGTCAGCCATCAAAACCATCCGTAAATTCTGTTTCATCAATATGCTATTCGCATATCTGCGGACGTCACACCGACCCATTCATTTCTATGGGGCGGTGCAGACACCTGTATTTTTGAGGGTCTGTGTGGACATTCTGCAATTTACAGAACATGTCCTATTCTTGTCCGCATCGCTTACGAGAATAGCCCTTTCTGTTGGTGGGAGTGAGAAAAACATTAAATACACATGGAAGGTATCCATATTTTAAGGACATGGCCTTGAGCCTGAAGCCTCATTCAGACGTTTTCTTGATTTTCTTTATGGTGACTGTAATTAGAATTATTGTCCGGGTCACCGATTACTGCTACCAATGTCTTCATAGGATTATTCTGAAATATAGCTATGTATTAATTCTATAAGAGGCGTTCCTTATTGCATTTCTTCATAATAGAATTCTATGGCCAGCATAGATTTCTATTATGATGGAACGCATCTTATAGGTTTCCGTGATGCATGCCGTGATAGAATTCCATTATGGTCTGTGGTAACGAAATCCATTACAGAATTCTTAGGATAACCCGAACTTGTAAATCACAAGTTCGCTCAACACTAGTCAGGATTCAGTCCAGATGCTATGGGTTCACTACACACATAAATGAGACCTTAGGGGTTTCTGCATCCCAGGGAGAGGACAGGGCAACCACGCTGGATCGGAAGGTTTGGTGAAGGCGAGTTATTATTTTATGGCCCCACAGCAGATTAGTATAATAAAAATGAACCCTGACAATCTCTTGAAAGGCATTTAATTTAGTGCTGTGTCTGCCTTTGATCTCAGGGAGATCCTGACTCCCATAATTCACTAAATGACTTATGCTGGTGAGAACTGCCATCATGCAGCTATTAACCCCTAAGGACATCATGATGGTAAAGTACAGCAATGAAGGTAGGTAGTTCCCACACCCTGATTTCCGCCATATTTTTCCACTGGTAATAGCCCAAGATGCCTGCTTCCCAGCACACCACACCTGTCTACACCATGCTGACAGGTTAGGTATGGGGCATTCACTGCACGAAACTACCACAGACTGAGAGCAAGCAGCAGCGGGAATCTCTGTGACCACCATAACGCCATGGGGGTTGGGTCAGAGCAGACAGCTCCTCTCCACACCACCAGAACAGAAAGACAAGACCAGTTCTACCAGCAGAACGGAACCCTAAGCGAACCAACCCTATCTTGTGTGCATTATGCTGCACTGCAGCGCCCATTCCCCCACATGCGCCGTGCACACCAGAACAAAGATGGCACGCTCGGCTTCAACACAACCCCCTTCCCGCGAAACAATGACATGGGCGTGGCCAGGCTGTAGTCTTCGCCGTGATTGGCTCCTCACAGGTCACGTTGGTCGTGGTTTGGAAGAGGTCGCACCGCCCAATAGCTCGTGAGCCATTTTGTGCCTGTCTACCAGAAGAAGAGCGTCTGCAGACTGGAGGCGCGGAGGAGCCAGCAGCCCGTGCCCGGTTTTACAGCGGTAAATCACTGGTGTAGCACTGTACATGCTCGGTTCTTTCTTTTGCATCCACTGGAGCTCCCTGGTAATGTGAAGCACATGGTCTTGCGTTACTTGTGTGCGGGTAGGCATGGACAAAGAGCCGACGCCATTTTGTCTCCAGTGCGTGAGCGGGAATGGACGTAATGGCTTCCTATTGTAAACGTGGAGGCAGAGCCTCTGTATGAAGCCGGCTCCTCGCCGCCCACCTCTTGAATTTCCCTGATTATTACCGCCTTGTCTTATATACTCTTATCTGTTCACAGCGGGAGGACGCCATCATCAGCCTTGTGCCCGGGACTGAGGTGAGAAGGGAGCGCTGCCTCCATTACTGCAGAGCTCTGGGTGTATGTATACTGTGTCCTTTACCTCACAGGGTTTCATGGGTGGAAGGGACTATTTTATTAGCTTTCTCCATGTATATACTGCAGGTTATTTTCTGTGTAATTCAGATTGATATAATTTTTTTTTGTGGGTTGTGTGGACAAATTTGCATAGAACGTTTCCTACTATATGATTAAAGGGGTCATCTTAGACAATGGGGGCATATCGCTTGGATATGCCCCCATTGTCTGATAGGTGCGGGTCCTGCACCTATATCGAAAATGGAGCGGGGGAGTGCTGAGCCTGGAGGACCCCAGGCTTCCTGGGGTCCGGCCACCACCAGGCGTTGCTCCCACAGAAATGAATGGGAGCGCATGTGCAGCCACCGCTCCCATTCATTTCTATGTAGCCAACGGAAATAGCTGAGCTGCGGTGGGACCCGCACCTATAAGACAGTGGGGGCATATCCTAGCGATATGCCCCCATTGTCCAAGATGGGAATAACCCTTTCAAGGTCCCCTTCACATGAGTGAGTTTTCAATGCATGGAGTGAACGCATAGCACCTGTGCCAAATCCTGACCCATTCATTTCATTGGATCTGTGTACATGAGTTGTTTTTTTTTTTTTAACGCATCAGTTCTATGTTGCGTGAGAATCGCATTTCACTGATGGTTTTCTAGATGTTGTTTATTAAGAGGCCTAAGAGTCTGATCAGACGACCGTGAGGGTTCTGTGCAGGTCGCAGGTTCATAGTATAAGGCATTGATGAATACTCAGTTTGCTGAACCAGTTTGACTTGAATGGGTCTGAGATCCGCAAGATATTGATAGGACATGCCTTATCTTTTGCTGAATTGAGACTGGATTGGAAGCGCTTTCGGGTCCGTGCTTCTGCACTGCAAAAGATGACATCTCTTGCACATCTTGGACCCATGCAAGTCAATGGGTCAGGCAACTGAGTACTCACGGCTGGTGCCTCCGCAGCACAGAACACTTGTGTTCATCTGAATGGAGCTTTAAAGGGGTTCTGTAAAACTGATAATCTATCCTCTGGATAGATCATCAGCCTCTGATCGGCAGCGGTCCGACACCCGGGACCCCCGCCGATCAGCTGTTTGAGAAGGCAGGAGCGCCGCGGCCTTTTCTGTGTTTACCGCAGGCCAGTGACGTCACGACTAGTATCACTGGGCAGGGGCTAAGCTCCATTCAAGTGAACAGAGCTTAGCCCCGCCCAGGCCAGTGATACGAGTCGTGATGTCACTGGCCTGCGGTAAACACAGAGAAGGCCACAGCGCCTTCTCAAACAGCTGATCGGCGGGGGTCCCGGGTGTTGGACCGCCACCGATCAGAGGCTGATGATCTATCCAGAGGATAGATTATCAGTTTTGCAGAACTCCTTTAATGGAGTTTTCAGAGACTAAAAATGTCCCCCATGTGTCCAGGCCCCTCACACTGAACCCCCGCTCCTAACGCTGCTACTGGTGGGGACGCGCCTCCCTAGCATTGCGGTTGAACAGTTAAAAGCTAACAAAGCTAAATCTTTGATTATTCCTGTAATGTAAATTTCATGATTTGAGATAATTAAGGTGATTATGTATTAAATGTTTGGTCTATTGATGGGATACGCTCTGATTGTTTGATAGATGTGGGTCCAACCTCTGGGATCTGCTCCTATCACAATAATGGGGCTCGATCAGCTTTCTCCACCGCTGTGGGACTAAAAAAAAATATATATGTATGTTCACCTGGCTAACCTATTTTTGAGAGAGGAGTGGGCCCCCTTGGTGGAACCTGCACCTGTCGGACATGTCCTATCAATATGCCGTAATTGTCCAGATGGGACACGCTCCTTACTGACCCTTCTGCGTTTCACATGGGTGAGATTGCATGAATCCAATCAACCCAGTGCTGTAAGGCACAGTGCTAAGGGTGATGGCACATGGTGCAGTTCTGACATGCAGTTAGGATGCCGTTTTTTATTGTAGCAAGCTGAAATGAATTAAATCATTCCCACAATGCAGAACACCAGGGGTTAAAGGGGTTGTCCGAGTTATGACAAAAAATATATAGCACTGTAAATCTGATGGGCAGCAATATATAACTAAGTTCAGCAAGTTTTAGGCAAAAAAAATCCATATTTCCTAATTTCCCTGGTTCTCTTCTGGTCTTTGTTTACATGCAATAACAACAATCTCAGCCCCTCCCCCTTCTCCCCCCCTCTCTGCAAAGGGAATGAATACAAGTGCTGAGTGACATGTCTGCCTGCTGGAATACTCAGCAGCATGTTGTATGTGTAGCACTACAAGTCCCAGCTGTACAATGACACTGCTAATACATACAGGAATTTCTCCCTACCTGTTCTTGTACAATACAATTCCTCTACAGCTCTTGTGCCCAGCATTTGTCTCCTCTCACTGCTGCAGCTACTGTTTGTTGTAAAGCCTTGAGCCCTCAGTGTGTTCTGGCTGAAGGGGTTAATGTTTTATCTGAAGGAATCCAGGGAGAGAGCAGATAGCAGGAGCCCGGCAAAGAAAGGGGGCGTGGCCAGTGACGTCTCGTGTACAGACTGTTATCTGAACTCTGAGGCTTGTGAACCAAACATCACAGAGCAGAGAGATAAGGTGACATCACAGGTCATGTGACCCTCAGTCAACTCTGAGAAACCAGCAGCTTTAGAAACACAAAGTATATGGGAAAGTTGTTATACCTGACAAGTTAGAAACATATAAAGAACAAAAAAATAACTTGGACAACCCCTTTAACCAGGCTGCTAAACTGGCTAAATTGAAAACTGCATCCTAACTGCATGTCAGAACTGCACCGTGTGCCATCACCCTGACCACTGAGCCGCCGGGCTGAATCTTGGGGTCCGCAGGGTCTTGGAAGCAACCAATGATTTGCTGTCAGTGTTACGTCGGCTGTAATTCTTTTTTTTTTTTTTTTTTTTTTTTTTTTTTTTTTTTTTTTCCCCCTTAGGTACATTAGCATCAAGTTTTCTGAGATTCCTGAGAACTCTTCTGTAATCTAAGGTATGAGGCTTTGTAAAGGATTGTGGACTGACCAGTTACTCCTCTGCACTGTTTTAATGTTTTTTTTTTTTCTTCAGTATTTTTAGCTTGGAGCTTGGGTTACATTGACAACTAGCATATAAAAGAACTAGATAGAGGTCTTATATTCGTATGGGCGGTCTTGTTATGCTTTTGGTAATACGACAGGAACATGGACAGAACTAAATGTTGTAAAGGGATATTGTAGTTTATGCTCTAAATGCCTGATCAGTCCAGGTCTAACTATTGGAGATCCTCATTGATCACGAAATTGCCATTTGTCTGGGAAAAAAAAATACTGTTTGTAACCCAAGTGTCCAAGACTCAACAGCCTATTGAGTGTTAACCCTGTCCCTTATCTGCAGCAATGCATCGTGACTCCTGTCCCCTGGACTGCAAAGTCTATGTTGGCAATCTTGGCAACAATGGTAACAAGACAGAATTGGAACGCGCTTTTGGCTACTATGGACCTTTACGTAGTGTGTGGGTGGCCAGGAATCCCCCTGGCTTCGCATTCGTCGAGTTTGAAGATCCCAGAGATGCTGCAGATGCTGTCCGAGAATTAGATGGACGGTAATTGTACTTTGAGAGATTCCTGTAGAGTTGTGGTGTAGATGAGCTTGACTCATTTTCCATTCCTTAAAGGGGTCTCCAAGTTATATTTATTGATGACCTCAGGATAGGTCATCAATATCAGATGGGTGGGGGTCCGATGCCCGGCACCCCTGCTGATTCTTCTCCGACGATAAACAACCCCCCCTTCCCACCTATTGATTTCAATGGGAAGAATCGCTCCCATAGACTTGTATGGGAGCGACTCTTCCCATTGAAATGAATGGAGCGGTTAGGTGTAATTACACCTACTCACCACTACCCCGTTACGGCCAGCATGTAAACAGTGAAGAGGAGGCAGCGCTGATACGATGCGTGCTTCCTCTTCAAACAGCTGTCGGACCCCCGCCGATCTGGTGTCGTACCCCTGCCGATCTGATATTGATGACCTATCCTGAGGATAGGTCATCAATAAATATATATATCTATATCTCTTGGAGAACCCCCCCCCCTTTAAGACTAGTGATATCTTGTATCTTTGCTGGCAACTTTGGCACTTAGATGCTAATTATTGAAGCCGTCTCGCATGTTAGCACAAACGTTAAGAATGTTAAATCATTGGGTTTCTATAGAGCAGGGATGCTCGACCTGCGGCCCAGTTGTTGTAAAACTACACCTTACATCATGCCCTGTTGTAGGCTGTCGGGGCATGCTGGGAGTTGTAGTTTTACAACAGCTGGAGGGCCACAGGTTGAGCATCCTTGCTATATAGAGCTTGGCGTGAATTGCACGGCTTTTTTTTTTTTTTTTTTTTGTCCTTCCACTTGACGACAACTGATTCGTTCTCATTTTGTAGAACTTTATGTGGTTGTCGAGTCAGAGTAGAATTGTCAAATGGTGAGAAGAGGAGTAGGAATCGTGGACCTCCACCATCATGGAATAGACGACCTAGGGATGATTACCGTAGGAGAAGCCCTCCTCCAAGGCGCAGGTATGGTAATATTTCTGGATGTGTCTGTGCACATGACTGTTTGATCATAGTTATAGTGTTAAGTGTCTCATTTCATTTAAAATACTGTGGTGTAGAATATTGTTTTGCATATGTGTAAAGGCAGCAAAGACCTTTACTCGTGCATATGAATTAGTGAAAAACTCCTGCCTTATGCTTGTTTATTAGGAGGGAAGGACTGCTTATGGGGGGTTGTGCAACTTTTTTTTTGGGGGGTGCTTACTACAAAGGAAAGCTTATTTGCCTGCTCCCTGGTGCTGTCTCCCAGCTCCATCACTCCTTGGCTGCTCTTTGTATGTAAACTTGATGCTGCTGCAGTGAATTGCTGGCTGCACATGTGACCAGCTCCCCTTGCATCACATGACCATTGGTCATGACGCAAGAAGAGCCGGTGACCATCCACAGAGCCCAGTGGAGCGGCCGAGGCCAGGGAGTGAAGGAAGAAGGTAAACGTGCTTTCTGTGACAAGCCTGCCCAGGAGGGGGTTTGCCAGCCTAAGGTGCACAATCCCTAAAATTTGTAGCTGATTTTTGTTATTTTATTTGTTTCTGCAAGTGGATTTAAAACTTAAAAATTACTATTGCACAACTTGAACTAAAACTGTTCAAATGTGTGCTACTCATTACTGTTCTACTCCATAATAGGAGCAAGCAGTGAAATCGCCCCACGGACCCCACTGACTATAATGGAGTCTGTTGGGTTTCAATCACTATCGGTCATTTTACTGAACAAAATAGTGCTCCATGCTGCTGCTATTTTCTCAGATTTTTTTTTTTTAACACCTAATATGCCAAGCAGAACCCTTGTGTCTTAAATTTCTTTATGCTACTGGAATACTTTGAGTAGTTTTGTACATATGCATGTTTTTGCAATCTGTCTTTATATTTATTGGCAGGTTATTGGGGACACAAGGTGTTCAGCTGTAACTCTTAAAGGGGTTGTCTGGGTTCAGTGCTGAACCCAGACATATCCCCATTTTCACCCAGGCAGCCCCTCTGACACTACATTTCATGCTCTGGTGCTCTCCTTTGCCCTGTGCTTAATTGCACATGGCAAAGGCCTTTTCAAGAGACCCGATGACGGACCGGGCTTTCCTCAGGTAAAGCTAGGCGGAGGCCTCCGGCTAGCAGTGTAAAAAATAGACAAAAGAACCTTTGTCCTGCGTGAATCGGCACAGTGCAAGGAAGAGCATCGGAGCATGAAATGCTCCCGTGCACATCAGAGGGGCTGCCTGGGTTAAGATGTTGAGATAGGCATACCCTTTAAGCCTCCTGCACACGACCGTATTTTCATTGGTGTGCTATCCGCATTTTTTTGCAGATGGCACACTGCTCCATTCATATCAGTGCCCAAAAAACGGCACTTTGTCCGTTCCACAAATTGTGAGAAATGCGGAATGCACACGAAGGTATTCATATTTTGCAGATCCGTTGTTTGCGGACCAAAATACGAATAGTCGTGTGCGTGAAGCCTTAGCATTTGTTGCTGCTTATGCTCATTAAAAAAAGGTACCCCTTCCCAGAGCCCGCCTGCTACCTGGGTTCTTATTACTGTAAAATGAATAGGAGCTGAACAGGGGTTCTGAACCTCTCTTCAGTTTTTGACCTGGATGAGAGGCGCATGCACATCCATTTTATCTTCATACCATGTGAGTAAATCTAGTAAACGACTTTCCATATAAAGGTGTGCAGCTTCCATTTCAGGCTCAGTAATGGTTCTCATTGAACTTGAAGTGCGTAGTGTCACTGTGCCATGTGCGCTGTGGCTCAATTCTTTGCAGCCCCGTCAGTGATTTGTTAGACAATAGATGGTTATACTGATGGCTTGTTTTTGTTTTGTTTTTGTATTTATTTCTGTTTTGTGCCTTTGGTCCATCTAATAAAATGAAACCCGTTACAGAGTCACCATCATGTCTCTTCTCACCACCCTCTGGGTCTACATTAGCCAGTCAACTAGCCCTTTCAGCGTCATGTGACCAGCGCGCCCCATTCAGCTTGGCTGGTGTTGTATCACATGACCCAGGCATGGCCAGTCATCAGGTTGCACCGCCCTTTGGTTCCCGAGCATGCTGTCCACTCAGCCTTCCTCCTCTCCAACCTTAACCAAAACTCGGCAGCAGCACTCCTGCAGCGCCCACACATTCCCGGCCAATCCGCACGGCTGTTAACTTTGTCAAAATGTCTTCACAACAACTGCAGCGCCAGCCTACGGCTAACCAAAAAAAGCAGGAAAAACCACAACATCCCCCTTCGCAAACCATCTAAATTCAACGCAACATCTGGCAAAACCTTTTCAACAAATTCTACTTGGCCACCTGTCCGGCATCCTCACCATTTCTAGCTTGTTGAAACCCCAAAAACTAGTAAGTTTTTTCCTGCTTATACGGAGTTTTCTGCTAGTTTAATTGAGACTTTAAGCAGCTTTTGTAAGAAAGTAATTTTCTCTTATCAATTTAAAGCTGGCAGTGCATAAACTCTCAAGGTAAATTATATTGCTTGAAATCTTGGAAATGTTTAAGGGTGATGGAGAAATCTGTGTGAGCCTCAGCCATATATCTGCTTTAGCTGAGGGGTGCGCCTGTCCTGGCCCATCTCCTCCATTTATCTATCATCCTTAAATGTTTGGGATCTTTCTACTAACCCATCATTAAATTTAGCTAACAAATTATGGGACTATTCAGTACTTCACTACAGGAAACTGAAGGTTTCCCTTAAAATCAGACAAATTAAGTTTTGTTGATTTTAATTGATTTCTCTTAAATTGACACGTCACGCAGTGTGTCTTGCTATAGCCACCTGGTTTGCATGAGTGTAGATTTCTTGAAGCCAGTCTGGGTTCACGAGTGGAGTTCAGAGTGAGCAGTTGAAGGCTGTCAGGCTGCCGAGTAGGGGGAACTTTAGAGGAATTGCATCCTACTAGGTTTTCAAATTCCATTTCCAGTCTCTCTTCCAAGTTCTTCTAGGTGGTAGCGATGGCTTATCTTACGTAGGTATAAATTACTTGGGTCCATCATTAAGGATATTAGGAAAAGCCATCATTGGCCTGTAGAAAAGGCTGACATTCTTTATTACTCTTTCTTTTGCATTAGATCGCCAAGACGGAGGAGCTTTTCGCGCAGCCGTAGTAGGTAAGGTCCTTTTTGCATTGCAGTATTTGTAGAAATGTCTGCTGTGTGAACACTTGATCAGAATGATTCCAATTGCCCAAAACAGCTAGTCATCAATTTAAACTAGCTTAGAATATTAAAGATTTTATACATTGACGTGGGTCCAACCTATCAACTCACCATGTTACTCCAGAGGAAAAATCTTGATATCTTGCAATTTTCACTCTGACCTATCCCTATTTGATGTGAAACGAGTGCGTTAACATCTCATGGAGATTGAATCATCTGGTACTATAAAAAGCATAAGGCTCTTTTTAAAGGGGTTCTCCTGCTTTTTGATATTGCACCTATCAAGATAGGTCATCGATAATGGATCTGTGGGGGTCTGGCTTCCAGCACCCCTGGTGATCTGCTGTAGGAGTGCTTAGGCCTCTTCCTAGGCCATGTGCCTTCATGTTAATCAGTCACATGGCCTAGACACAGCTCAGTCCCATTCAGGTGAAACAGACTGTTGCAATACCAAGCATAGCCACTATCCAGTGACTGGTGCTGTGTGAGGAGGCCCTGGTGCGCCTTTGCGTCCTTAAACAGCTGATCGGTAGGGGTGCTGGGTGTTGGACACCCACCAATTGGATATTGATGACCTGTTCTGAAGATGGGCCATCAGTATGAAAATCCCTAGGAACCCCTTTCAACACAGGCCAATGATAAGAGCATGTTATCTGTATGGCCAGCATTACAGTAAAGGAATTCAGAATGTCAGGGAGCCATCTCCATCCTACAGGTTCCTGAATGGTCTTAACTGCTGAGGAGTCAGTCGTGTACAGAATATAGAGTTTAAAAAAATCAAAGCGTGTGTATCCACAGGGCCTCTACTGATGACTAGACTTAAGAGCCTGCAATATTCATGTTGTGCTCCTTCTACAACCACCTCATAGCTATGCCTAGTCTTCAGAATTCCTTCTCTGTAACATCTGTCAGTTTCAAAGTCCTTTCTATTCAGGTTTGGCTGAACAGCACTTAATGAGGAAGAATTAATTTGGATAATTTTTCTTTGCCCCCAGGTCCCTCTCTAGAGATCGTCGGAGGGAGAGGTCTCTGTCCCGAGATAGAAATCATAAGCCGTCACGCTCATTTTCTAGATCAAGAAGGTATCTTATAAATGACATTTGTGTTCTTTCATTTCTGCTGTTCAGTGAGTGGTTTGTTCCTAATGAACCGTTCTTTAAAAGCTATTTTAAGGAACTTGTCACCATGGCAGGAGGAGGAGAGCAGATTGATGTATAGTTTTATGGGAAAAGATTCAGTATTTCATTCATATAAATTCCTTCGCTGTCAGTCACTGATATGATCGCCTCCTTGACTTTAAAGCCCAGAAGCAGCAGGAATTATATATGAATAAAATGTGACTTGTACGGAACCTTTTCCCATATCAATGTGCTCAGCTCCTCCTGCAGCTCAGACACAATGTACAATGTGTGACGGGTTCCCTCCTTTTAATGCTTCTTGCATTTTATTATATACAACTGATTTGTTTTATTTCTTTTCCAGCCGTTCCAGGTCAAATGAGAGAAAATGATACGAATGCCTTCAACACTGTACAGATGACATTGGAGATAATGTTTTCTTTGTTTTTGACATGCTTTTTAAACTTTTTTTTATTAGGTGTTCTTGTATTGTGTCTTGTGGCAAGTGAAGAAACACGTGGTTCTGTTAGTTTCGTACAGATGAACTGGCAAATAAAATTGCTAACTTTATACTGTAACTCTTTTCTATTTCATTCATGACCAAAATCTAAATCGCAGGACACTACTACTGAGCTTTAATTATGGTAATAGCAATGGCACTGTGTACAACACCTTTACCTCTGGAAACAGCCAGGTTTACTCATACATGGGCTCATTTATCAGACTGCCCATAGCAACCAATCACATTCCACAGGAGCTTAAAGGTGACATCTGGTTGCTCTGGGCAATTAAGCCAGTTCTACTCTGCACCAGTTTTATAAATGGCCCCCACCACAGTTCAAGGTCAGACACACCCGAGCGAGTTAAATTTGAGGAATTATCAGTATCTCAGTGAGGGGTCCCCTGTTCTGGCCTCTGATAGAATCGCACAGCATTATACTGATTTATATAAAGCTGTCAGTTTAATAGATTCCAGGACTTTAAATTGTTTGAATTCATATAATGCTGTGCGATTCTGTCAGAGCGGAGGTCAGAACAGGGGACCCCTCACTGACACACTTGTAAGTTCCTTGCATTCAACTGGCTCGTGTGTGTCTGGCCTAATGCATGCATCTCTGCCTTTTTCCATTGACGTGTGTGCTCTGCATGCATTCTTCTGGTTTGCAGGGTAAGGCTGGGGTGCATAATGTTTTTTTTAGATTCATGACCACTGCTGTTTTGCCAAAATCTGTGTGCACTTTTTAGTATTTAGGAATGTACTATAATGTAGCTGCATAGCGAACATCATTGCATTGTGCCGTGTTTACTTGCTACCATTTCTGAAGTAAGCAGCATTACAAAGAGACTCCTGTTTTGTGCTGTCTTGCAGCCAGTAGTAAACTCGCTTGCTTCTGGACCATCCAGTAACTGAGTAGTGCATGGGGTAGTACACATTGCCATGGCACTAGTAAAAAGTCTGTGTCCTTAAGGGAGCGTTCACATCACTGTTTTTCTATTTTTCTGATCCATTAGAGAAAAATGTATCCTGTGCATTAGTTATGCACATCTGGCGTCCGTTGAGCCATTTCCATCTTAGATCTGTTTTTGTTTTTTGTTTTTTTGTTTGTTTTTTTTTAGTGGGGGGGGGCAGTCCTGCATGCAGTATTTTGTTTGCTTTTGCAAACTGATTAACTGGATCACATGATTGTGTTTTTTTTTTTTTTTTTTTTTTTTTTTTTTCCCTCTTATGGATGAGAAGAACAGAAAAATACTGTGATGTGAACACCCCCTTACTTGATGTTTTTTATTTAAAAGCTATTGGCCCCACTCGGTGTATTGTATCCTAGATGCAGGCACAATGCTCGGCTCTGTTTATACATATTTTGCCCATTTATCCCACTTTTAATGTTTCAGCTGTGAAGCTTCCTGATATTTCTTTTCTAAAGAAAGATGATTTTATTGCACTCTGTGCTTGGAATTTTGCAGCTGAAATTGCCATATTACATTGTTAATGTACAGTTGCATTTTTTTTTTTTTCTTTTTGTGCAAGATCTTTTAACTCTGTGACTTGACTGATGTTTTCTGGGATTAAAGTTTGGTTAAAAAAAGGCGTTTTAAATGGTCTGAAATGACTGGTGTAAAGGTGAAAATTGACGTTTTGAATGGTGTTTGGTGTAAATTGTGCATGGGTGAATGTCACACGTGTATACAAAACCTATTTTTGGTGGGTCATGGAAGTCCTTTTGGAGTTATAAGGGAATGGTGGGTGTCACTAGCTTGAAGAGTCGGGGATGTGACTACTGGGCATCAGCACTGCGGGGTTTGCACATTTAAAAACAAAAATCACAAAAAAAAAAATGACAAACATCCTGCACGATATGGGGTTTTGCACATTCTTGTTTCATTCTTCCAGTGCTCTTTGCATTATGGGGAACTCTTCCATACAGTGCCTGTTAGTGTTAAAGAACTCCCGCAAAAAAATGTATTCCATGTCCTGCAAGAAATGTACATGATGTAATCTGTAGTGAATGTCATTTTCTTACCAATGGCTGTCTTTGTGAGTTATATCTCCCTGATGTTTCTCATCTGTGTCGTATGACTATGGATTGAACTCACACAGACTTATGTGGACAGGAAGTCTATTTCTATGCATTCCTATGGGAGCCTCACTTTCAGTCTCATAGGAATGAATAGAGAAGTGACTGGCTTCCTGTCCTGGGTCAGTTGGAGGTCAGGTAGTTGGTCACATGACCCAGCTACAATAAGAAGAGAAGGGATAACTCAGAAATGTAGTCTGTGGTGAGAAGATTGCATTCACTATAGATTATATCATGCACCTTTCTAACAGGTGAGAGAATACAAAATTTTGCGGGAGTTCTTCTTTAACTGCTGTCTATCCACTTAAATACATACTCATTATGGACTTTGAAGTCAAGGCTGTGGTCCTATTAGTAATTGTGCATACAGAGAACAGTCAGTCAGAGCAAAGCTAGTCAATCACTGGTAAGACTACATCCTTAAAGGGGTTTTGAATGCACACAAGCTGTGCTGTCTTATTGACTGTCTGCTCCATATTACAAGCTGTTAGAAAGTGGCCAGCCCCTTAATTAACAAGTTTTGCTGAATTACTTCCCATAAAACTACATATCAATCTGCTTGACTGCTAAGACCTACTTGCTTTTTGAAGAGTTTTGCAGTGTAGAACCATTTTTGTGCTGAAGTCACTCAAATGCAAAAATCTTATAAGTTAAAGGATGATATTCTGAACATGGACAGTTAAGACATTTACAGGATTTGCCCAAAATGTGGGTCCCATATCGGTTTCCATAAGGCTGTATTCACATGAGGTTTATCTTGGCCTAGTTTCACACTAACATTAAAATCATCTGGCATAGCTGGAAGGGGCCAGAGCACAGACAGGTCTTACTGCGTCTAATGGGACATGTAGGGGTACAGCATTAGGGCTCATGCACATGATGTATGTATTTTGCAAACGGAACAGCTGCCCCCTAATAGAACAGAACTATCCTTGTCCGTAATGCAGACAATAATAGGACATATTCTATTTTGTGGAACAGACTTTTATCCCTCGTCCTATGACAGCACCCGGAGAGAGGGTCCGCCTCCCTGGACAGGAAACCCACAGGCATAAATTTCAGAAGGAGCCTCCCCTCTTCAGTGTGGTTTCCTGTCCTGGGGACAACCTACAGGCTGTTTGTTGTTTTGGAGGAGTAGTTTCTCCTCGTCATCTATATGGTTGGCTGGACGGGGTATGCGCCGGAGAGGTCTCCGCTCCACATACCCTGAAGATGGGACCTGCGAATGGCCCGACCCGCATCGGGTCCCGTAGGATCCCTGACCTGATTCATGGTGGCTGGCAGAAGGTTCCCCGAGTCCGGCGGCGTCCGGGAGCTTGTCCTCCTCACAGTGAAAGGGAAGTGTTGAGGATAGCGTGTTACGCTCTTCCGGGTGCGGCGCGGCCGGTGACGTCATCGGGGGGGGGGGCGGGGGGGACTCGTCCCCTCCGGCACATGATAAGAGGAGCGCACAGAGGAAGCCTGCAAGTGGATGACTGTGCAGCCTGTGGAGGAGCCTAGCCGCATGTCCAGCCAGCCTGCCTGGGATCCTTGCTTACCAGATCCAGGCGTCAGGAGTTCCAGAATGGAGAGTTCTGGAGAAGTTCCTAAGGACCCAAGTACCCCTGTTCCAACGGTAGGATGAGGGTGTGGGTCTCTGTCGCTGCTTGTTATCTGGGAATATTGTTTTTACAAATCCTCTGGGTTGTTATGTGTTTATCTCTAGGAGAAGCCTAAAAAAGCTTCCTCCAAGACCCGCCATAAAGAATGCGGCATATGTAAAACTAAGCTGGCCCCATCCTATCCTAAGGCCTTATGTAAAACGTGTATAGAGAGCACTATAGCGGAGGAAACTCCCTCCATGATGGACGTCATGAGAAAAATGATTAGGAAGGAAGTGAGCAGCTCCCTTCTTTCTCATAAGTCTAGACACTCAGAGAAATCCTCCATGTCCTCTAGATTTTCTGATGTGTCTAGCCCAGATGACTGTGCAGAGAGTGGGGAAATTGACTCGCTTTCCTCATCCTCCGAAGGTGAAGCTGGGGGTAGACCTTTCTTTCCACTTCAGGATGTGGACCAACTAATCAAGGCAGTCAGGGCGACGATGAATATGGAGGAGATTAAGGAGGCACGTACTATTCAGGACCTCATGTTTGAGGGATTGGAGTCCAGGAAGAAGAGATCCTTTTTCTTTCACAAGAATATCTCAGCTATGATAGACAGAGAGTGGAAGCACCCTGACAAGCGAAGCTTCATCCCAAGAGCAGTGAAAAGGAAGTATCCTTTCTCTGAAGAAGACTCTGTTCTCTGGGATAAGGCCCCTAAACTAGATGTACCAATTGCAAAAGTATCCCGTAGATCATCTCTTCCGTTTGACGACCTAGGCCAATTAAAGGATCCTATGGATAGAAAAGCGGACACTTTTCTTAGAAGAACATGGGAGTCAATAGGTGCGGCCCTTAAACCTAACGTGGCGGCAGCCTGTACATCTAGGGCTCTAATCCTTTGGATCAAGCAGTTAGAGGAGCAAATTAGGGATAAAACTCCAAGGGAAAAAATCTTAGAGTCGGTTCCAGTTATTGCTAAAGCGGCGGATTTTCTGGCTGACGCCTCTGCGGATGCCATCCGTTTAAATGCCAGAGCCTCTTCAGTAGCTAATACCGCTCGCAGAGCTCTTTGGTTAAAAAATTGGGCAGGTGATGTGGCGTCAAAGAGTAGACTATGTAGTATCCCCTGTGAAGGAAAATATTTATTTGGCCCGGCTTTGGACGACATCCTTGAAAAAGCAGGGGATAGAAAAAAGGGTTTTCCTTCTTCCTTTCAGAGGCAGAATTTCTCATTTCAGAAAAATAAAAAGTTTAAAGGAAAAGAAAGAAGCCCAACTAAGAGGAATGATAAGTGGAAATTTTCCAAAGCCAGATCAAGTGGTTTTCTATTCAAGGGACAGTCTTCTAATCCCGCCAGAAAGGAGAATCCGCAATGACGCCAGGGTAGGAGGAAGGCTAAAAGACTTCCTCCTAGCCTGGGAAAAGATTACGAACAGTGCCTGGATCCTACAATCCTTAAGAGAAGGGTTCAAAATAGATCTAAAATGTTTTCCTCCAGAATCTTTCAGGATCACCAAAGTAGGTTCCGGTCAGCAGGCTGCCTTGGAAAGAGAAGTGACATCTCTGCTTCAGAAAGGTGCTCTGATTCCTTGCCCAAAGGGAGAAGAAGGAAGAGGCTACTATTCTACACTTTTTCTGGTAAGCAAACGAGATGGAGGCTACAGGACTATCATAAATTTAAAATCTTTAAACAAATTCCTGCACTACAGGCGTTTCAAGATGGAAACGATGCGATCAGTAGTGGACCTACTATACGGGAATTGTTACATGGCAGTGCTAGACATCAAGGATGCCTATTACCATCTTCCGATTTTTCCAGATCACCAAAGGTTGTTGAGAGTGGCTTTGATGTATCAGGGTGTTCTGAGACATTTCCAGTTTCAGGTGTTACCCTTCGGGATTTCCATGGCACCAAGGATGTTCACCAAGCTGGTAGCGGAAATGGCGGCTCATATAAGGGAGGAGAATATCCTCTTTATTCCATACCTAGACGATTTCCTGATTGTGGCATCTTCAAATCAGGATTGTGGGCATCAGGTTCAGCGGGTAATACGGATCTTGAGCTCCCTGGGTTGGATTCTGAACGAGGAAAAATCGAGATTAATTCCATTGAAGAGACAGAGGTTCTTGGGAATAATGTTGGACTCTGTAGCTCAGAGATCCTTTTTACCCCAAGACAAGATCCTGAAAGTGACTTCTATAGTTCAATCCCTGATCCACAACCCCTATATCTCCATAAGAAGGGGCATGTCAGTACTGGGAACTTTAACCTCTTGTATCCCAGCTGTTCAGTGGGCTCAGGCTCACTCGAGGCCATTGCAGGGGGAAATATTAGAGGCCTGGTCTCCGATAGGGAATCTAGACAGGAGGTTCAAGGTCTCAAGCAAGACCTGCAGGGCCCTGACCTGGTGGCTTTCTCCAAAAAATTTATCCCTAGGGGTCCCTTGGAAGTTAGTGGATCCTCTGGTAGTCACCACGGACGCCAGCCCCTTTGGTTGGGGAGCTCATGTGGGGGCTTCCCTGTTCCAAGGTACATGGGACTGCCAGATCCGGGGCAGTTCTTCAAATCAGAGGGAGCTTTGGGCGGTTCTGATGGCTATCAGAGAGATCATTTCCAGGGTAAGGGGTCGACATGTAAGAGTCTTATCGGACAACGGATGTGTAGTATCATATCTAAATCACCAGGGTGGCACTCGGTCGGATGTCCTGGGGAGCCTAGCACTTCAGATCGTGCAGTTATTGAAAGGGAGGGCTCTCTCCCTTTCTGCCCTTCACATCAAGGGAATAGACAATGGCAGGGCAGACTTTCTGAGCCGTTACACGTTAGATCAGAAGGAGTGGGCACTGAATCAGAAGATCTTTCAGAAAATAGTGAATCTGTGGGGCTCTCCCAGGATAGATCTTTTCGCTACCAGACAGAACAGGAAAGTAGACAAGTTCTTTTCCCTGTCAGTAGCCGATGTTCCATGGGGGATAGATGCTCTCTTACAACCCTGGAATCAAGGTCTCCTATATGCTTTTCCCCCGCTTCAGCTGCTTCCCAAGGTACTGAAAAAGATCAGAGAAGACAAGGCGCGTGTAATTCTAATAGCTCCGTTCTGGCCCCGCCGTGCTTGGTTCTCCTGGCTAAGGATCCTGTCAGTGACAGATCCTTGGGTACTTCCAGAAATTCCGGACCTCTTGAACCAGGGGCCGGTCTTCCATCCTCAAGTAAAGGGGTTGCACTTGACGGCGTGGCTTTTGAACGGAGCTTGTTATTAAATAGAGGTCTTTCTATCTCGGTAGTTTCCACTATGATGCAGTGTAGGAAACCAGTGACTACAAAAATTTATGCCAAAGCTTGGGCGGCATTTTTTAACTTTCTAGGGATTCCTCCTTCGACAGCCCCCAGTCTCAATATATCAGAAGTTTTGCATTTTCTTCAGAAAGGGCTAGACAGGGGATTGGCTCTTAGTACCCTAAAGGTGCAAATTGCGGCTTTGAGTGTCCTCTTTGACTACAGGTTGGCGTGTCATCCTTGGATTATTAGATTTTGTAAAGGGGTTTCTAGATCCCTCCCTTCGGTTTCAGTAAGGACTCCCCCCTGGGATCTTAATTTAGTTCTTCAGTCCTTGATTAATCACCCATTCGAACCTTTAGATGGCCTATCGATTAAATTCCTGACCCTAAAATGTGTGTTTTTGGTAGCAATTACTTCAGCTAGGAGGGTGGGGGAACTCCAAGCCCTTTCCATCTCTCCTCCTTACACTATCATCCAGGAAGATAGGATAATCTTTAAACCTGACCCAGCTTTTTTGCCTAAAGTTGTGTCCAATTTTCATAAGAGTCAAGATATTGTTCTGCCTTCTTTCTGTACTTCTTCGAATAATCAGAAGGAGGCAGAATTTCATTGCCTGGACGTTAGGAGATGTGTGATTAAGTATTTGGAATCCACTAGAGACTGGAGGAAGTCCTCCTCTCTATTTGTGCAGTTTTCAGGCCTTAATAAGGGGAAGCCTGCTAGTAAGGCAGTCATAGCTAGATGGATCAAGCAGGCAATTTCTCTAGCTTATGTCTCTGCACAGAAACCGGTTCCTACTGGATGGACGGCGCACTCTACCAGAGCGATGGCGACCTCCTGGGCGGAGAGGGCGGAAGCTTCTATTATGGACATTTGCAAAGCGGCTACTTGGTCCTCTGCTTCTACCTTTTTCAGACATTACAGACTAGATCTTTCCTCTGTTTCTGACCTTTCTTTTGGACGTAAAGTCCTTCAGGCGGTGGTCCCTCCCTAAAAAATACTCTCTGGGATATCTCCGGGTGCTGTCATAGGACGAGGGATAAATGTCAATTACTTACGGTAATATGATTTTCCGAAGTCCATGACAGCACCCACTTTAATTCCCTCCCTTGATGTGTGGTGGGTTTGTTTGTGTGTCTCACGGGTGTGCATATAAAAAAAAAAAAAAAAAAAAAAAAAAAAAGAAAATATATGTATATAATCTTATGTACTGATTAACCTTCATGTTAAGCTTGAACTGGTCATCAGGAAGATGTTGGTTGGAAGGTGTTCTCTCGTCTTTGGAAGTTACACTGAAGAGGGGAGGCTCCTTCTGAAATTTATGCCTGTGGGTTTCCTGTCCAGGGAGGCGGACCCTCTCTCCGGGTGCTGTCATGGACTTCGGAAAATCATATTACCATAAGTAATTGACATTTTTTTTTTTTTTGTGTGGACCCGTTGAAATGAATGGTTCCGCATACGGTCTGCAAGTATGACGAAAGTACTTTGTGTGCATGAGCCCTTAGTGCTGGGATTTGGCCAAATAGCGGTGCTTGCAGTGGTTTTTGTGCAGCTGAATCACGCCAAAAAGGCAGCATCCAGCTATGACTGATTTTAATGCTAGTGTGATGCTAGCTATAACCTGGAACAGATCCCACACTTTATAATAAATATATTCTCAAATACCTTTCATTAGTTATAATGGATTGTTTTCTGAGGAGCAATCAGGAAAAATAAAATGGCCGCTGTCCTATTAGTACACACAAAACCTGTCCTAATAATACAGGAGGACAAGTTACTTTACAACACTGAGGTAAAGAGCTGACTCATCCTCTTCTCTACTTGTCAGGGATTATGGTACTGAATATAGGTTGAATCTCTGAGAATGGAGATAATGAGGATACATGAGAGGAAGGTGAGGTGTGGCTAATGAGCAGCAGCGCTTGTATGCAGCCTACATTACCACAGCAACCCATCACCACAGCCTGTCCTGTCTGTCCTCTCTATACTTCATGTCTCCTCATGAACTGATTCCCCAGAGATTCAGCTTAAGATCTTATCAGCCGTATTCAGCATCATAATCTCTGACAAGTAGAGCAGATAGGAGGATGATGCAGCTCTTTACCTCAGTGTTGTAAAGTAATTTGTCCTGATGTGTGATTAACAGGTTTTGTGTGGACTAATGTTACGGTGGCCATTTTGTTTTCCCTGATTGCTTCCTAGACAAAATGAGCCATTATAACTAATGAAAGGTATTTGAGAATATACTATAAAGTAATATATAAGTTTTTTCTTAATTCCCAGAGAACCTTTAACCCTTACGCTACCAGGAGCGATGCAGGGACATGATGCCCGCTCCCACGTGCAGCGGGTGTCATGGCCGGCAAGTCTGCTGTTTTAAACAGCAGAGACCTGCCGCTACCTACCGCAACCGGCAATAATGCCGATTGCGGTAAATAAAGACATTGGATGCTGTGATCAAGCGAGATCACGGCATCTAATAGCTGTAAAACCCGGAAGCGCGCACTTCTGGGTGTTGTGCAGACGTGTGGCCAATCGGGGTGTCTGCACTGGATTTGAAAGCTGTAAACCTCGCTGATGAGGTTTACAGCTTTCAATCTGCAATTCTTATTTTGGCCACTAGATGGCAGGCCAGGATAAGAAATGAGCAAATGGAACTTTAAAACTGCATTTTAAAATCCCTGATTGCTCAAAATGAAACATTTAAAAAGTGTCTATATGCTCAAAAATGAGCTTTAAAATCACTAAAAAAAAATAAAAGTTTAAATTCCCCGCCCCCCCCTCCGTATAATTAAAAAATAAATACCTAAATAACAATAAATATAAACATCATAGGTATCACCGTGACCGAAAACACCTGTACTTTTAAAATATCTAAAACAATTTCCAATACAGCGAATTGTGTGATGGAAAAAAGGGTCAAGATGGCCAATTTGCCATTTTTTCACTACTTCTCTTACTGTAGTACTGTAGTAAAATGTGATCAAAAAGTCAAGCACACTCCAAAATGGTATTAATAAAAACTATGGATTGTCACACAAAAAATTAGCCCCTAAACAGCTCAGTGGATGTAACGGAAAAAAAGTTGTCGGGGTCGGAATATGACTAAGTAAAAAAAAGTCTTCCTTTCAAAGTTTTAATTTATTTTTACACTATTTAAACATAACAAACCTACACCTATGGGGTATCGTTGTAATCGTACTCACCCAGAGAGCAAAGGGCATGGGTCAGTTTTGCCGCAAACGGAACGCCGTGGGAACAAAACCCATAAAACTGTGGAGGAATTGCATTTTTTTTTTCCAATTACCCCCCTATTTGGAATTTTTTTTACCGCTTCCCACTACATTTTATGCCATAATTAATGGAGGCATTAGAAAGTACAACTTGTCCTGCAAAAAATAAGCCCTCATACAGCTATGTGAACAAAGCTATAAAAAAGTTAGGGCTCGCAGAAAATAGGGAAGAAAAATTAAAACGCAAAACTGGAAAAACCTCCGGTACTGAAAGGGTTAAGGGCACACTAGACAACAACACTATATACACAAAGGATATATACAATGGTCAGAAATGAAAATACAGGTGGTAGTACAATCAGAAGTAGCAGATAATGCGAAAGTCAGTTACCAGATAGACGTGTTGGACTTGGTGCGGCAGTCACTTGGGATACAGGTCGTGACCTCCCTTCAGAAGAAAGCTGGGGTATGTTGGGAGAGAGGGGTTGTGTATGTCTGTGAGCGGCCAAGTGAGGGAGGGTCTACTGCTGTGCAGTCCTGGGGTACATGCTGTATGATGACCCGCTCCATTCCTGTAACTTTTTGTGAGGGAGGGGACGTGATGTATTCTGGGGCCATGAGGGTGTAGATCTGTGTGGGGCTTTATGGGGTGTAAATCTGTGAGGGAGGACTGGTATCGACAGAATGTAAATGTGTTGTTAGTACATTATTACAATTATCATTATTATACATTATCTAAAACCGGCAATGACTGTAGCAAAGGGGTTGTTCAAAAGACTGCAGAACTGGACTTTACCTTTAGCAGTCACCTTTCCCGAGTACTAACAGTATCTGATGGGGTTCAGGTACTCCAAGGACTTAGAGTAAGCCAAAATGTAAAAGGCCTCTTGCACACAGCCACATCCATTTTGTGGCCTGCAAACCACGGATCTACAAAATACGGATATCGTCCATGTACTCTCCGCATCCACATGTCTATTTCGCAGAACAAGTCAACGGGTCCATACAAAAATGGAAGGCATCCATATTTTGCGGACTGCAAAACAGATACGGTTGTGTACATGAGGCCTAACAATGATGGTAACGCTAAGGAGCCATTCACAAGAACTTTTTTGTTACCTGAATATGGCCCAGATTTAACCCCAAAAATTGTGTTTAAATGATCATGGCAATAAACCACAGGCTGCTATTGAAAACAATGGAAGGTGGTTTCTGCATAGCTGCCCAGTAGTTTTTGGTGCAGCATCCTCACCAAATTCAATTGACAAAAAACTGAATGAGTGGTGGCAGGAGGGCTCAAGGAGAAGAAAACCAAACTGCAGAACTGAAATGGAAACAAGGTAAAGCAAATACACAAACTACAACACTCAGAAACAAGATCAGAATGAAACTAAATGCAATAATGAACTATAAATACAAGGAGCCACTAGCAGGAACTATATACACAATACAAACAGACAAGGAGCAGTCACATTGTCAGTTTTTTTCTTGCCATTTGGCATCAGTGTGTGCATCTATTTTCTGACCTACAGTGTCTATCCACTTTTAACCCTTTCTTGAGGCAGCAATTTTCTATTTTCATTTTCACTCCCTACCTTCCTGGAACCATAACCTTTTTATTTTTCCGTTCACATAGCCATATGAGGTCTTGTTTTTTGCAGGACAAGTTGTAATTTCTAATGTCACCATTTAATACAACATACAATGTAGTGGGAAGCGGGAAAAAATTCCAAATAGAGTGGAATAAAACCACCAATAATAGCACTCTCGTATAGTTTTTCTTGCATTTTAATACTGAAAAAAAAATAAAAACTTTTGAAAAAATATTTTTTTTGCTTAGATCCCATAACTTTTTTATAGTTATGACAACGAAGATTTTAAGGGCTCATTTTTTGTGGGACGATCTCCAGTTTTTGCTAATACCATTTTGGGGTGTGTCTTTGATCACTTTTTATTACATTTTTTTGGGAAGTAAAGTGATGAAAAAACGGCCAATCTGCCATTTTTTTCTCCATTTCGCTATTGATTGTATGGAATACATATTTTTAGTTGATTATTTTTCTTTTGATTTTGGGGAAAGGGGAGTGATTTGAATTTTTATATTTTTTTTATATTTTTCAAAACTTTTTTAAAACTTTTTGTTAGATCCCCAATTGCACCACAACTTGCAATCATCAGATTGCAATTTGTGTAGAAAAATTGAATTTTCTTCACTATGCTATACAGAAATCAATATATTACAGTTCAGTGCTGCCACCTGCTGGCCTGAATTGTAATATACAAATAATGAGCCTGGAAGCCTAGTACACATTCAGGCTCATTACTATTTATGGACGCCTTTCCCGATCTCTGCCTGGGGGAGACATTCATTATCTAGAATCACGCACTTACGGGTTTTAGCCATCTCAGGCGCCATAGTCACATTTAAACACAGCATCTGAGGGGTTAAATGTCTGCATTTGGCATTACCACCGATCGAGGACATTAGCCGTGTGTGTCTGCTGCATGAATACATGTACGGCAAATGTCGAGAAGGGGTAAATGGCCATTTTGCATCAATTTTTAGCCTTAGGAGCTAGGTACACAATACAAAGATTTGTGGGATACAGACAAGGAGCCACAAAGAGGAACGAGATACACACTAGAACAATTTGTTGGATACAAACGGACAGAACTTATGCTACCACTAGCAGGATTCACAGTAGAAAATATTTAAAGGAAATGTGCCGCCAACATTTTTTTTTCTGCCAGTTAAAAACACTGGACTGAAGGGGACCTCATTGACTTCTATGGTAGAGTTTTCCAGGCATGCTCTGTGACCTGTGCAGATGTCAGGAGGGAGCTGATAAAATCACCTATTGTGAGTGATGGATCCTGTGTTATCTGTCATTCTAATCCCTTCTGCAATAATATCAACTCTGTGTATAGATAAGCAGGTAACTACAGTAAAGTAATCAGTATAGACCAAGAAGGGGCGTCTATTATTAGACATAGTGGCCAGTGCGAAAACTGCAGGATTTTATGGTTTTTATCTAAATATAGAAATTGACATGGAAAATTAAAATAACATCAACAAAAATTCTTTAAAAATATGTTAAACATAAAAATGTTATTTAAACAATAGGTAATTTTCAGATGACACATTTCCTCTAGGGCTCATGCAAACGAGTTTGTGTACCCATTGACTTGAATGGGTCCACAGTTCTAAGATATGGAGTGGAGGAACGGATTGGAAGCTCTACGAAGCGTATCTGTGGGATTTTGGTGTGAAATAGAACATGTCCTATTTTTTTTGTGGTGCGGACCAACTCTTGCAGATCGCAGACCATTTCAAGTCAACTGCCCCAAACAAACTCATAGGAGGACACAGAAGGCAAAAAAACCTGTTGGTTTCTCAAAATAAATTTGCCAGTAAATGAATTGCTTTCTAGCAATATATGGTGCCATTCTATTCTACAAGTACAGTGTGTATTAGCTAGTTATCCTCTAGAGGTCACTGCTGTGTGTAAATTGAAGATGTAGGAGAAAAGAAGTTAACAGGAAAAATAAATCAAAAAGAAAGCTTCAATAAAAAAATATATAATTTACTGGGGGGTGAACTGGACACTAAGGGTAAACTTTAGCAAAACTGGTGTAAAGGAAAAGTGGCTTAGTTACCCATAGCAACCAATAAGATTCTACCTTTCATTTTTCAGAGTTCATGCGGAAAATGAAAGGTGGTTGGTATGGCAACTAAGCCAGTGCACCAGTTTTGATAAATTTCCCCCTATTATAGTGAATTGGATCCATCAGGCATAGGCACTGTACAGTACTGTATATTCTGTATCTAGCAGTTCTCGTAATCTGTAAGAACAGAATATTGGAAATTTGGTCACAGATATGAACCTATCCTTACATGGTGAATTGTTTTCCATCTGTTCAGCTACAGATCTCCTGATTCTCTGGCATCACTTTTCAGACTACTGTGTATTTGGTAGTGGAAAATACTTGCTGCTTGTTCAGTCCTGCTCCTGAATTGGCCAACACTATTGGTGTGAGAAGCGCTGGTCCAGCTGAGGGCAGCAGGAAATGCTTTGAACTGTAGTTCACTATAGATACTGTTCAGCTGTTTAGCAGACTCCAATGTTGTGATTCTGATCCTTTCCAGATCACAGATATAAGGTCAATATCCAGCCCGTTGTGTATTCAAAGAGCATGGATCGGTATATTTGTTCTTCTTCAAACTTGGCCATGAAGATATTTGCATAACTGGGTGCTACATTCTTTTCCATGGCTGTCCCCAAGCACTGTATGTAAAAATCCTCACAAAATAGAAAATAATTATAACATAGAATGTTATTGACAGTATAAACTGCTTCCCTTCCAGAGTAATGTCAGAGTTCTGTAATGTTCTGCTAACTGCTCCAAGACCCTTCTGGTGTTCTATACTAGTGTATAAGCTCACCACATCAAAAGAGGCCAGTATGTTCTCAAACCGTAAGTCATTCAATTTGTTTAGAAAGTCTGTGGTGTCCAAAAAAGTCAAATTTATGCCTGAAACAATCGGGCCTTCAGGGGGATTGAAGCTAATATTAGGTTACAGATACACGTTCCAAACTATGAAATTAGCACCAAATATGAAAAGGGAATGTTAAAAAGGATCAAGACAAAAATTGTTTAATTGATATGTCTGGGAAAATAAATCACCATAGGGGCATGTGATTCACACTATTGTTCGTGCAGATACTGGATACGAATCCAGCGCAGATATATCTAGTGTATTATCCTCTGCGTGGTCCCGGACATCCAGTATTGCACAACACTAAAATTAAAAGTCACAGTGCAGATCCCGTGCCAAAGGGGAACTGTGGTCACAGAAGTAAACCCCCAAAATGGCACTTTTATTGTTATAAAGGAAAGCACTGTGAGATTAAGGCATACAGCACATGTAACATCCCTAATTGAGGTGCAGACCTAATGTTGGGAGAGGGGGCCAGGTTCAGTAATGTGCTCCCCAATAGTATCCTCAAATAATAATCAGGGCTGCACCTCAGGGATATACTATTTAATATGCGCCAATTGACTTCATACAGTCACAAACAAAAGCACTGTCCTGTAAATCAAGGCAAGTGCTCTGGCTCTGCTATTCCGCGGCTCAACGCATTTCCATGCGCGTGGAGCCTCGCATTTCGTCAGCAGCCATATCAGAGCCTAAAAAGCAATTAGTATAACCGCTGACTAGTGTAGCAGCTACGGCAGATAGTTTGTATCAGCGCTGCCTAGTGTAGCAGCTAGGCTGTGTGGGATGTGGATACGGTCCGATTTCAAGGGATTGAACAAATTAAAAAATCGCCACGTGGGGGCGATGTGGATCGGAAATTGTTGCAAAGGGAAGCTCAATGGATCTTTATGTTAAATACAACAAAACCTGCTGGTTTAAATGATGAGATATCATTTGCTCCCTTTATTTGATCCATAATACATATTCAGTAGGGCATCATCCCCACCAGGTTGTGTGTATCTTTGATTGTGTTCATGATCATATCCAGCTATGGGTTTGCTATATCCCTATTGTACTGCTATTTATTAATTCTTCAACCTTACTCGCATTTTGATCTGATCTACCAGAACCTGGGCTATCCTCTACCTTTTCAATTATCTTTATTTATATCTTGGAGTAATACCTTTCCTTTGGTACCCCCCTTGTTATCTTGTATTGCAATAATGCCAATACTATTCATGGATATGTTTAAACCGCCTTTATGTTCCCCTTGTATATATTTAAGTGCTAGTTGCGCATCCTGGGGATGTATATACATTATACTGGTATGTGACATTCATCTAAATTTACAGGGAAGTGTTTACCTGTATGACTAGTTAATCACGCCCCTGGGGGTGGGGCATTGCCCTTTTATACCTGGCGTGCACGCAGCCGCTTTGCAGCCATCATAGCGCCGATGCTGACACACAGGCTAGCTGCTACACTAGGCAGCGCTGATACAAACTATCTGCCGTAGCTGCTACACTAGACAGTAGTTATACTATGTATACTATGTTTGTGACTGTATGAAGTCAATTGGCGCATATTAAATAGTATATCCTTCAGGGGGATTGTCACAATTCTTGTGAATTTTTGGGAGAATATATAATACTGGTGTTAAGGGGTGTGTTCATAACAAATAATTTGCATCATCTACAAGTAACCTGATCTTCTTCATAATATAATTTTTAGGATCCATGTGAACCTTATGGTACACCTCTCTATCCTCCAATTGTCTCACTATCTCTTCCTCATACTTATGAGTGTCCATCATAACGATGGTTCCACCCTTCACTGTCAAGTTCTTATTTCTGCATAATGCACCTAGTGCCTCTCTTTCTGCTGATGTTAGATTAGGTTTACCTCTGGATTCCCTGGTATCACCATTCAAAACAGGTTTGAAGTTCTTCTCCAAGTTAATATACAGTATGTCTCTACCACAATATTATGTGGACCTTTACCAGTTTTTACTTTATAAAAGCAATGTCTCAAATTGTAGGTCATGTTCAGTAGATGGCATATCGCATATGCTCCTCCATTGTGACGATGTGCCCCCAGTTCGGTTTTGGCCCCTGGTATGCTAAATAATAGCATTGGTACAGGGAGGAGGAGACATCAGGAGACATTGGTACAGGGAGGATGAGACATCGGTACAGGGAGGAGGAGACATCAGGAGACATTGGTACAGGGAGGATGAAACATCGGTACAGGGAGGAGGAGACATCAGGAGACATTGGTACAGGGAGGATGAGACATCGGTACAGGGAGGAGGAGACAACAGTACAGGGAGGAGGAGACATCAGGAGACATCGGTACAGGGAGGAACAGACATCAGCTTTTATCAGTTGGCGTCTCCTCCCTGACTGTGGCACAGTCATTAAAAAGAAACTGCCCACCTTCTCCCTGGCTGTGACGTGGTCCGCTGCGATTGGAAAAAAAGGTATCAGATAAAAGGGTATAATAAAGAAAAAAACAATCACAGTATTAGGGATAGAAAAAATAATGTGAACCCTCTGCAGCACAAACCCCTTGTAAGGTACATTACAGATTAAATAAAAATGCTACAGTGGTACCAAGAAACATATATAGCACATCCCCCAATGATAAAAAATGATAAAATAGATACAATAAACAGCTCACCTGATTAAAATTTAATTGATATAAACAATATATAAAAGAAATAATGTCAAGCATTAAAGTTTTCTTTCCATCCTGGGATGCGGAGCAAGACGGATCCGTCATGACTCACAATGCAAGTCAATGGGGAAGGATCTGTTTTCTCTGACACAATCTGACACAATAGAAACTGGATCCGTTCCCCATTGGCTTTCAATGGAGTTCATAACGGATCTGTCTTTAATATGTTAAAGATAATACAACCGGATCCGTTCATAACAGATGCAGATGGTTGTATTATCAGAACGGAGGTGTTTTTGCTGAGCCCTGCCGGATCAGGCAAAACACAAGTATGAAAGTAGCCTAAGAAAAAACTCTATCTGTGCCTATTACTTGGAAGAAAAACATTATCAGATTCAGTGGTGGAGCAAGTGTTCATTTAAAATCACTTTCTGTGGCACTGCAAGGCTCAGCAGACCGTCCGTTGCACAGCACAGGTGCATACTCACTATGGGTGTGAGTTACTCTTCCGCTGCAAACGAGACTGCACACACGATATTCGGAGCAAGAAACAATAACTACGACACTACACTACTACATTAACTATAATAAGAATTAGATTACTCATAAACAATACACATGAGAGTAAACACAACACCAAGTACATATATAACCCCTATAAACTGAGCCAGACTCAGAAAATACTACAAAAAACCTACAAAGGACAACAGAGTCCATATAGCTCATAAAATCATTTTTATTGAAGACAATATATGTAAATAATAATGTTAAAAGAGGGGCAAATAGAGATAGAGAACCCAAAAACAAGAAGTGCGGCTCACCTGAAGAACCAGCACACAAACATATAATGGGCAGTAATTTAATTACAGATGCTTCATCTCATGAAGTAAGTCATACTATAAATCTAGCCTAAAAAAGATAAAATAGAGTGGAAGTCTGCAAATAATTGCAATACCTTCAAAAGACAAGTGTCAAAGAGGAAACACCTCCACAAAAGGCACATATATATTCATATGACAAGGCTAAGAGATGCAGCATAAATAATAGTAACAGCAGATATTTAAAGACATACCCATGAAAAGAAGCGCTGTCTCCAGGAGAACCGCACACCCCAACGCACGTTTCAGCCCAGGCGTGCTAAATGGAATGCTAAATAAAGTTAGCATGCCATTTATACTGTATTATAAAAGCTGTAAAAATAAAAACCTCAAATTGCAATATTGCTGTTTTCTTGCATTCCCCTCAAAAAATAAAAGTTAATAAATTATATGTACTCCAAAATGGTGCCATTGAGAGATACAATTTCTCCTGCAAAAAATAAGTCCTCATACAATTGCATGAACAGAAAAAAAATATATTATTCCTCTTGGAATGCGAGGATGAAAAAAATGAAAAGGATTGTCAGATCTTTCAGACCACAATAGGCATTTCATTAAAAGGGTTATCCAACCCCAAAAATGTCCACCCAAATGCCCAGGCCGTCACACAGATTGTACTTACCTCGCTCCCCAGAACCCGTGTTGCTTCTGATGTCGCTGCTGCATCTCAAAACATCCGCAATACTAGGGAGGCTCGTTCCCGTTGCGGCCTTCTATTGACTGCCCGCTACACCCACGTCGCCAGATGTTTTGATCCGCGTGACGGGGAGATACGGAAGCCGTGCAGGCAACAGAATCAATGCGGGTGCCGGGGAGCGAGGTAAGTACAATCTGTGTGAGGGGCCCAGGCATTTAGGGGTGCATTTTTGGGGTTGGATATACACTGATATACTGCCAGTGTGAACACCAATGGATGAGAACACATCCATTGGAACAGTGGTGGATTAGCCATACACCCTACAGGGAGATCTCCTGTGGGTCGATGCGTGGGGGCCCAAGGGATAAATAATGATGCTTTTGATACCATTTAGTAGTTATGCACCTGGCCAACAGTTGCAGGTGCCCTCCTGAACTGAACTGCATCAACGTCCTCAGTACGGTGAAACAGTTGAATACTGTCAGGGGCGGACTGGGAACTTAAAGTGGCCCTGGAAAAAATACTAAAAGTGACCTCGTTGTGTAGTTGAGTCCAAACTGATGGAAGGCAGGGCCAACAATACCATATTCTGGCACATTATACCAACCCAACAGAGCCAAATACCACAGTCCCATCACAAAATACTGCCAACAGCACAAAATACACCCCAAAAACGTCCACTGGCAGGCCATTTGGAGGGCCTAGACGGTCCCCTGGGCATCAGCCCACCGGGAAATTTCCCTGTAAGGCCTATGGCCAATCCGCCCCTGAATACTGTGGCTATAGTATTTTGTGCAGCCCTGTGGTATTTGGTTTTACTGAGGCAGTATTTTGTGCTGCACTACAGTATTGCAGGCCCTGTCTACTTCTTTTGTCCCTGCCTATTTTTGATAGCCCTGCCTACTTGTGTTGCCCGCCTTCTTTCAATTTGGATCACAACATGGGGCTACTTTTAGATTTTTTTTTACAGTCACTTTATGTTCCCAGTCCACCTCTGGTATTGGCCCTCATTTGCAATGGCCTGATTACACAGTAGGAATGAAAATCATCTTTCTGTATAGCCATCAGGAAATAAGGGAAAGGGGTGACATGATAGAAACCTTTAAATTGTACAAAAGTTTTCATAATGACTGTATGTCTTTGTGCAATCATAACTGTGAAGGAACAGGTGTTTTTTGGGCTCCCCTAAAGTCTTTTTCAGCCATATTATTCCCTGTTTCATCTGCACAGCAAGATACATTTCACTCACAAGCAGGAGGTGTCTCCCTACTGTACTGTTGTGACATCCTTTCACTTATTTCCCTTTATGTTTGTTTTCAGCTCCAAAGCTCACAGAACGGAGGGGGGAAATCACACTTAGGGCTGTATTACACCAGGTGATCAGTCTGACGATTGTCGAGAAGAAGGCTTTCCTTCCCAGGAATCACTTGCTCATTAGTGGAGGAGACCGTTCAATGGTAAAGAAACACAAAAGCAGTTTTAGGCAGGACCAGTCATGAGGTTTTTCATAAGAAGCAGTCCTGGGAAAATACTTGTATCCATGTAATTAATATCTGTGATTAATAGCTACTGTAGCTGTCATCTATAGGATCACTGTAACTTTTGCACTGTTGCTGTCACTTGAAGGAACTACAGTGTTCCCACAAGTTACAATATTATTTGGGTCCATCCAAAACTCTGTGGAAAACTACTAATTGGTTCCAAGTACCCAAAATGTCATCCAAAGATAAACAATGAAAGCTCAAAGGGAACCTGTGATCAAATTTTTGCAGCCTTTATTGATGACAGACCGTAGTGACAGACAGGCAGATTTCAAAAGCATGTCCCTCAGGAATTGGGTTGAGCGAATCAAGCTTCGGATTATAGATCCAAAGTCTATTCATTCAAGCACTTTGTTTTAATGCTATACGGAGACCTGTTTCTATACAGTATTAAAATGTATGTGCTTCGGCGAGGCCAAATTCATTAAAGAAGAACTCCCGCAAAAATTTTTATTCCATGTCCTGCTAGAAATGTAAATGATGTAATCTGTAGTGAATGTCATTTTCTTACCAATGGCTGTCTTTGTGAGTTATATCTCCCTGATGTTTCTCATCTGTGTTATGTGACCATCAATCAGACCCACCAACTTACACAGCATCTTATATGTGGACAGGAAGTCTATTTCTCTATGCATTCCTATGGGAGCCTTACTTTCAGTCTCATAGGAATGAATAGAGCAGTAACTGGCTTCCTGTCCTGGGTCAGTTGGAGGTCAGGTAGTTGGTCACATAACCCAGCTACAATTAGAATAGAGGGGATAACTCAGAAATGCAGTCTCTGATAATAAGATTGTATTCACTATAGATTACATCATGCACCTAACAGGTCAGAGAATAAAAATTTTTGCGGGAGTTTTACTTTAAGTGTGAAGTCGTGCAAGTCTTCAGTGAATAACATCAGGCTTGGATTCTATGACTTTAAAAACATTTTAATACAGGAATCTGAAGTTGGCTTTGGTACCGGCTGGTACCTCGATACCAAAGTGACTTCAGATTTCTGTTTTAAAAGCAGATAATTAACATAGATGAAACAAGTCCTTACATATAACAGTCAGGAGTAGATGCTGGGAGCTGTAAATCGCTCACTATGATGAGGACAGAAGGTTCTTCAGGGTGCTTTGTAGCACACAGTATAGTAGAAAATTTAAATGGAGCAACATTCACCTGACTTTCAAATGAGCAGCTCATCCTGATACAGACAGAGGGCAGTACAGGACATGTAGTACCATAGTGCTCTGTAAAGAGGAGCTACTAGACAACCAACACAGGTTTTTCACCAGAGAAATTTCCATGTTGATTGGTTGGATGTGAGTCTGAGGCATTGTATGTTGAGTCTAGTTGCAACTTATGATGGCCCATTAAAGACCATTATAAATTTAAAAATATTGTATTATGAGACCATTGTATCTTGAGGGATAACTTTGTGGTTGTCTGACAGCATTGTGTCTGATTCTGTTTAGAGAGGGCCTGGATAGGGAGCTGTTATATACACATGACCCAATCTCAGCAGAGCAAATCTCAACAAAAAGTAAGAAAATGCTAACGTATGCTGGCTGAACATGATGACCGGTTATATGGCCAAAAATGTGTTAGGTTGACCTCCACTGATATCCATGCAGATACAACATGTAAGGCTTGTTATCCTAGACTAGCTACATCTGTTATGTTGGCCATCAAAGTTTTATAAGTGAGGGTTATATCTGAAAATCTGTACTTTCTGTATCATTTGTTTCACTCTTACGGGAATTTGTGCCGATACAGAGTGTGATTCAAAGTACAACCACCAACCACAAAGTTATATCCAGTTGAAATGCATCAGTTGTTCAGACTTTACTCTTCATGGTACCCCTATTTCCTAACTGTTTCATTTGTTTTTGTCATTTTACATTCCAGATTCAATTTATAGGTTTGTCTTCATTGTAACAACCATCTGTTGGGTCTGATGAGCCATCTAGGGATAGTGAGCTATCTGGAAGGCTGTTTGGGCATAGGAACAGCCTGCCAGAGTTCACCGATCTGGCGTAGCTAGATACTGCCGTTCACTGCCAGTCCCTATTGACTATAAAGGGATCTGGTCGGGATCTCCAGCGCTTGGTTTCAGCTGGACAAAAACCAGTCCAAGCACAGTTTTTTGTCTGGCCAAAGCTCGGCGATCATGCCAGAAACTGGGCAAATCCCTGCAGGATTCCATTATAGTCAATGGGCTGTGGTGGTGCACGGCCCTATGTAGGATAGTTTTACTGCATATGTGAAAGTAGCCTTACCTGTAAGAGATTATTTTTTAATTTGAAAATTGCAAATTTATTTTTTTTGCTGGGAAATTTTAAGAGCCTTTAGGAAACACATATAACTAAGAATTTTGAACAACTTTACCAAAGACAACAATGATTTCCTTATTTTAAGGAGGGACTGCAAAAGCTAATGATAATGCAAATCTGTAGCAAAAACCGTCAATATTTGCTGCAGATATCCAATTTGGATGTCACCCTTTACAATAATTAGAGAGAATCTTGTAGCAAATCCACAACAAATCCACTGTGGAAACACAGCAAAATCCAAGGTGGAAAATCCCATACGTGTGGTCATACCCTAAAGACAGATTCACATGAGCATATTATTTTCCATTCATATTACTCCCGTTTGTTACAGTCCAACAACGAGTTTAACTGACTCAGACTCTAAGGATTCTCTGATGCTGTGAGTTTTGGTCCGTTAAAGGGGTTGTCTTACAAAAAAATATTCTAAAGCACCTGGATCTGAATACTTTTGCAATTACATGTAATTACAAATTTAGTATAGACACTGAGTTATTCAATAAAATGTATCTGTATTTCTTTGTCCGGCTCACTGAGAAGGCCGCACATGCTCAGTTTCATCTTTCAACTGCCTCCTGAGCTGTGATAGGGAGGGAACAGACACGCCTCCTGAACTGCAACAGAAAAGACACTCCCCTTGAGCTGTCAGCTTGATATAAATGTAACAGAGCAATGAATGGAGAGTTGTCTGGATCCATGTGAGGTACAGAGCTGGTTCTAGCTTTGTTTCAAAATGATTGTCATGTACTATATGATGTCTGATTTTCATTTTTTACTTTAATCATGGGATAACCCCTTTAAACCTGAACCCAGGAGTAATATGGAAGGAAAATATGTCAGTATTATCCTTCGGTACATGCAGCCTTAAGAATGACCCCATCTTGGTTTTACATGAAATACTGGTTTCTTTCTGTGAAACAGTTTAGTTAAACAAAGCTGTTTTATTTGGTAAAGGTCAGGGTTCCAGGCATTTCCACTTATTCAAAAACAGCTGACTTACATACTGCTCTGGAGAGAGGAAATTGTGTCAAAACTAATGTTGTCATATAGGCCTTAGGTTACCCCTATTTTACAAAAATGCGGTTAAGCATCAGTAAAATACCTGGTTATAAGTCAAATTTAAAGTGAAACTGAATTCTAGCCCCTTTATATGATTGTTTAGACATTAGCTGTTGAACGGTGGATGATACATTTCAGATGTGTCCATAAGAAAGTTCTTAACTGCACTGTATGATCACATCTAGTACTTTCATCCTGTAACATGAACTTCTGAAGATTACATTTCAGACATGGGTCACTAATTTATGCTACATGCACATGGCCATATCCATCTTGTGGTCCACAAACCACGGACTCACAAAATACAGACAGGAATAGGGCTTGTTGTATATTTTGCAGAATGGCCATGCAGACAACACGTGGATGATATCCAATGCACTGTCTGCATTTTTTTGCAGACCCATAGAAATAAATAGGTCCACCTGCAGTCTGCAAAAAATGCACATCCGACATGGACCAGAAGTAGGGTCATGTGCATGTAGCCTAAAAGTAACAATCTTACAAGGAATCTGTCACCAGTTTTATGGTGTCCTAACTAAGGGCAATGTAAACTAGTGACAGATCCCCTTAGCAGAATTCTGGGTCACTTTCTTTAATTGACCCACCCATTTAGTTAAAATCTTGTGCTAAACAGCTTTGGCGCATGCCAAACAAGTCTCCATATTCATGAGTTTTTGGCTTTCCCCACCCACCTGCTACTGTCAATCAGAGGCAGGTGGGCAGGGAGAGCCGTGAGCTCATGAATATGGGTACTCATTGGCATGAGCTGGAGCTGTGAATACCTAGCAGCATAAAACTGCTGACAGATTCCCTTTAAAAGGGCTGTCCAGAACTTAAAGTGTAACTGTCATATTTGTATTTATTTGCTAGTTCATTAGAACTAGGCATGTATACCTGAGTTAGTCTGTCAATTGTTGTCAAAAGATCTGTAATTACCTTACAGTTTTCATTAATGTCCCCTGTCCCTTTCCACTGGTCCCTTAAAAGACCGTTGCTATGGCTCATCTAAGAAGACAGGAAGACAGAGGGGCAGTCCGTCATACTGCATGGCTGCGCAGGAGAGGTAAGTGGTGTTTTTTGTTTTAGTCTGATGGGGGTCTGAAAGGGCTGATGGGGGTCTAAAAAGGGCTGATCTGAGGTCTGAAGGGGTTCTGAAAGGACTGATCTGAGGTCTGATGGGGGTCTGAAAGGGCCAATCTGAGGTCTGATGGGGGTCTGAAAGGGTTGATGTGGGTCTGAAAGGGCTGATCTGAGGTCTTATGGGGGTCTGAAAGAGCTGATATGAGGTCTGATGAGGGTCTGAAAGGGCTAATGGGGGTCTGAAAGGGCTGATGTGGGTCTGAAAGGGCTGTTCTGAGGTCCGATGGAGGTCTGAAAGAGCTGATCTGAGGTCTGATGGGGGTCTGAAAGGGCTGATCTGAGGTCTGATGAGAGTCTGAAAGGGCTGATCTGAGGTCTGATGGGGGTCTGAAAGGGCTGATCTGAGGTCTGATGGGGATCTGAAAGGGCTGATCTGAGGTCTGATGGGGGTCTGAAAAAGCTGATCTGAGGTCTAATGGGGGTCTGAAAGGGCTGATCTGAGGTCTGATGGGGGTCTGAAAGGGCTGATCTGAGGTCTGATGGGGGTCTGAAAGAGCTGATGTGAGTAGTGATGAGGGTCTGAAAGGGCTACTGAGGGTCTGAAAGGGCTGATGTGGGTCTGAAAGTGCTGATCTGAGGTCTGATGGGAGTCTGAAAGGGCTGATCTGAGGTCTAATAGGGGTCTGAAAGGGCTGATCTGAGGTCTGATGGGGGTCTGAAAAAGCTGATGTGAGTAGTGATGAGGGTCTGAAAGGGCTACTGAGGGTCTGAAAGGGCTGATGTGGGTCTGAAAGTGCTGATCTGAGGTCTGATGGGGGTCTGAAAGGGCTGATCTGAGGTCTGATGGGGGTCTGACATGGAGGGCTGATATGATGGTGTGATGTGATATTTATGGAGGGATCTGATATGAGGATCTGATGAAAAATATTTTTTTCTTATTTTCCTACTCTAAAATCTGGGATGCTTCTTATCTTTGGGTGCGTCTTATAAAGCAAAAAATACGGTATACATTTTTTATTCTCCTCCTCAAAAACCCATGTGTATCTTATGGGCAGGTGTGTCTTAGAGGCCGAAAAATACAGTACATACGCTGTGCTCGTGAATAGTTGAATCACATGCATTATCAAAGCATATCAAAGCACCTTTATTCGCCAGCGCGATAGACAAGCAAGTTCCAAACACATCTTTACTTAAAAGAAAAGCTAAACTGTTGTGACCACATCTCAGTCTTGTGTCACACCCATATGCCAAGTCAATCTTACAGGATCATACATCATGTACTCTCCAAGGTCAGTGTGAATATTATGAGGAAAGGACCATTCTATGATGTAAGCAAAAAATGTAACAATTCGGTGCAACATTTTACACAAAGTATAAAATTTTTACACAAAGTATAAAATTAATTTTAAAGTAGATATAGCATGCCTGTCATTAAGTTGTTTCTTAAAATTGAGTTACAGCCTCATAAGACAAGGCTAAGCAATAGCATTGTGCTGTCATTCAGTACAGAATGTAATCTTCATTATCTACCCGTGATGACTTTCTACATTCTTCGTAAGCAACAGAGACCACCTAAGAAATTATTAAATCAGCATTTAAAAAGGCACTTAAAAATTGCAATGCCATGGAGATGTGATTGCTTTGCTTATTAATGCCGCTGAGATGTGGATTATTGTGTGTGGTGAGCAAACACTGAATTTATTGACTGATTCACAAGCACATGATGATTTCCAGTAACTGCACATATTAAAGAAACACATAACCTTGAAACGAATGAGGAAAAAAGACTGCAGAATCGTACCTAATATTTGATCTATAAGACCTTCTGCAAGCTGCCAAAACATGGATGATTTAAAGGGGTCTTCCATCCTATTGGACACATGGCCGGTTTAGACTCAAGCTGGCTTAGATTCGAGGTATAATTTACGCCAGTATCCAACATAATAACACTAACTTTTACAGGCCCTAGGAGGCTATACCCCTCCAACAAACTCCAACATTTTTCAGAAAATTGACGAGTGTGGCATAAAAACACAAAAAGTCACAATGTTTTTTTAATTAATGGAACTTGCACAAAGGTATGTAATGTTTTAGGCCACTTTTCTGGCATACAGCGATTGATAAATCCCCCCCCCCATCCCACCCATGTTTTATGGAGTCGTTTTTGTTGTATTTTTTCTGAGATTTTCGTATTTGCAGAAAAAAAATATTTTACAGTTATGTTGTGATTATAAAGCTCTCAAGAAGAAAACACTCCTGTATATACTACTTGATTACCTTACGCTATGTTCACACTGGTGTTGGAAATGTTCCAAATTCCATCAGATTTGACTGAAAGAACCGCTCTGCATGCAAGCACTACTCTTCATGGCGGAACCTAACAGATTTTAAGTCAAGGGGGTCCATAGCTGGTACGAGGGACGTTCATTAAAGATTTCCCCTGATCCATTTCTATTTATCACAGGACGCTCAAACTGCACATGTGTAATGACATAAGTCTCTATAGGTTACGTGCCAATTTGCAACTCAGAACTGATAACGGTCTTGATTTTACAGGTGCTAAAGTGGTGTGAGGTTTAATAATGGACCCAGTGGAATACAGAGCAGTCATCAAGTTCTTTTACTTGAAAGGCCACACACCAAAGGAGACGTTCAATGAGATGAAAGAGGTTTATGGTGATGATTCCCCATCATATGATGTAGTCAAGAACTGGCATTGTTAATTCAAATGTGGTCGGACTTTGGTGGAAACATCTCCAATTCCAGGGCTACCCCACTCTGCTATTGATGAACACACCATCCAGCAAGTGGAGGTCAGCATTTTGGAAAATCGCCACGTAACCATTCGCCACCTAGCCCAAAATGTCAAGATTAGTGTGGGGTCCGTGGAAGAAATCATCCAAGACCATCTTCACATGCACAAGGTATCCACTTGCTGGGTTCCCAGGCTACTCACACCTTTCTAGAAGCAGGAACGAGTCAAATGCTCTCAGGCTCTATTGACGATGTGCAATGGAAACCAGGAGGACATTTCTACAGACTGATCACACAAGATGAAAGCTGGGTCCATCACTATGATCCAGAGACTAAAGCAATGGAAGCATCATGACTCACCGCCTCCAAAGAAGGCACATGCCCAACCCTCGGCAGGCAAGGTCATGCTCACAGTATTTTGGGACCAGAACGGAGTAGTATTGATGTATTTCCTAGCAAACGGTACCATGATCACTGGGGCATACTATGCTTCACTGCTGCGGAAATTGCGGGGGCCATCAAAATCATGAGACATGGCATGCTCACCAAAGGTGTCCGCCTTCTGCAAGACAATGCACCAGTTCACAACTCACATGTTGCCCAAATGGAAGCATGCTCTTGTGGCTTTGAAATTCTACCGCATCCACCTTATTTACCCGACCTCACCATCGGACTTCCACCTTTTTCCAACAATGAAGTTATTTTTGAAGGGCAAGCATTTTCCAGATGATGAGACTCTGATTTCCGAAGTCACAATGTGGCTTTTAGAGCAACCTGTCGACTTCTACAAGCGAGGTGTTTACAGTTGCATAAAGAGATGGGAGAAGTATGTGTCCCTAGGTGGCACCTATATAAAGAAGGACTAATAACTGTGCCGAGTTTCATTGCTCTCAGTCCACAGGAAGTGGGTCAGGGGATATCTTTAATGAACGCCCCTCGTAGCCAGGGGCGGATTGGGAACTTTAAGTGGCCCTGGGAAAAAACCTAAAAGTGGTCCCATGGTTTAGGTGGGTGCAGATTGACAGAAGATGGGACAAAACAAGTAGGCAAGGACAACAGAAGTAGGCAGGGCCTGCAATACCATAGTGCAGCACAGAATACCACCCCAACAGAACCAAATAGCACAAACAGCACAAAATACTGCCGCCCCAACCACATTATTCAACTGTATGACCGTCTTGAGGACAGTAATACAGTTGAGTTCAGGAGGGCACTTGTGGCCGTTGAACATCACATCATTATGTATCTGGCCTGCAGCCATCAAGAGGGCTTGAGTGGCTCCCTGGGCATCGGCCCACTGAGAAATAACTCTGTAGGGTGTATGGCCAATCCACCCCTGGTTGTAGCTATCATATGACAGATTTGGCACCATGTTGTGGTTTGCACTTTAAATGTAGGTGAAGAGGCAAATGTGAACAGATCATAAGTTATAAGTCAAACAGGCCCACATCTGCCAATTAGAAAAATCTCATACCACTTTACCCAGTTCCACCCTGGTTTCGCTAGCTGCTCAAACATTCCAAATTTCCCTCCATGAATAGCTAAATCACCATATACAGGATGATGCCGGTCTTTAATATTATAAATACTGCAGTACTGCATGTTCTAACAGATAGGTGGGTATGAGAACAATAACCAGTGAATAGTTTCTTATTTGCAGGCAGATCTGCACATGTCCAGGCTGAAAATATAGACATTGTGACTTTTTAGCAGGACAAGTCTCAGCATGTAATGCTCATTGCTATTCACTCTGGCCGAGCCTACAAGTTCAGGCATGTCAGGACGGAGCACCCAAGACTGAGACTATCATCTCAAATGACGAGCTGTGGAATACTTCAGTATCAAAGGTCAAATAATAAATGTGGTTTATGAATATCATTTATAACCAGGACTGTGCGTAGGTTTAATAGTCACACTAAAAATAGGATCCCATGCTGTGACATTCCATACAAAGTTATTTTGGCTAACGCGGCACAAGAATGTCACAAAGACAATAAAAACACAGGAAGTGTTAATAACAACACGAATTATGTTAATCATTTCCGATATCACAGTAAAACAATTGTGATAGTCATAAGATGTTACTCAAGAAAACGTGAATAAGGCCACAAATAATCACTACTTTATTCCATAGAAAAATTGAAGTTATTATAATTTGTGACCTTATACACATCATAGTTGGTTTTTTTTTTAGTTTAGTTTTTACTTTGTGAATTCAGTGGTGATGGTCTAATGTTTTTTTCATAACAGACATTAAAGGTTATGAGTAGACTATAAATGTGCATCTAATATCACTCATACATAAGTAAAAGTTGCTTGAGGTTCTAGTGATAGAGAGGGCAGATTTTTTTGTGATTAAAATATTAGTGAGCCTGGAATGACTGACTATGGAATAATAAGATATTGTAGTCAGCTGCAGAGAAAATATTAAATAACCTTTTCTGTGTCATGCCATGGGTTTTCCACAACTACAAAAATTATAGCAAAACCCAGGATAAAAAAAGTCACAAAAATTAAATGTAAATACACACTTAGGGCTCATGCACACGAACGTTTTTTCTTTCCGCGTATGTTTTTGTTTCTTTTGCGAACCCATTCATTTCAGTGGGCCTGCAAAAAAATGGAAGTTATTCCATGTGCATTCCGTTTCCGTATGTCCGTGTGTCCTTTCTGCAAAAAAATAGAACATGTCCCATTATTGTCCGCATTACAGACAAGGATAGTACTGCTCTATTAGGGGCCGGCTGTTCTGTTCCGCAAAATAAGGAATGCACACAGACATCACTCGTATTTTTTGTTGACCACATAATACACATGGTCGTGTGCATGGGCCCTTAGGGTAAAGCCACACAAGGCAGATTTTCTGCAGAGGAATTTCCACTATGGATTTTGGTGAAATTCCACAGCAAATTCCACGACACAATAAAACCTACATATGTTAAAAGGGTTTTCTGAGATTTTTTAACTCCTAGAATGATGTATGGATTGATGTGCCTGCACAAACGACAGAATCACCCAATAAACAGGCGTTTCTGATTATTGAGCAGTGTAAGGGCCCGTTCACACGACCATGTGAACGGGTCCGCCCCTATTCCGCAAATTTGCCTGTTCACCTCTATGGGCGGCACGCTATCTTGCTGAGCCGCGGCTCCGTACCGCGGCTCAGCAAGAAAAGATAGAACATGTCCTATACTTGTCCGTACGCACGGACAAGTATAGGCATTTTCAATGGGGCCGCCCGGCGTGTGTTCCGAGCGCTGCGGAACACACACCGGGCAGCCCCCGTATTTTTGCGGGTCCGCAGTAATGCGGACCCGCAAAAGTACGGCCGTCTGAACGGGACCTAAATCTACCTTTGGGGTGTAAATAATCGAAGAGGAAAAATTAGGCAGCACTGCTCAGCAAGTAATTTACTTCAGAAACAGGAGACCCAAAGCAGGAACTTTGGTGGTGTTCGGCACAAAACAATGGCAAGTCGAAACAAACTTGCAGAAGCATGAGTGATTTTCAAAATTAACCACATAAGATTAAGAGAATGTTCTGAGTGTGCCTTTTTCATTCTTGCATAAATAAAACATCATCCTTAAAGGGGTTATCCAATTTCTCAAAAACCCTCCACATGTTCCAGGCCCACAGGTAATATTCTTACCCCACTCCCCACATCGCTCCTGATCCCTGCACCGCCGCTGCTGGTTCTCCCTGCACACGGTAGAAAACATCAGGTGCCGGGGGGGAGCAGCCAATGGCAGGCAGGGAATGGGAAGAGCCTCCCTAGCATGGCGGGTGACACTTGGGAGACTCGTCCTGATCCCCGCCTACCTTTGGCTGCCCCCACCGACACTGCATGTTTTGAACCGTGTGCAGGAAGAAGTAGGATCGGTGTGGGGACCAGGAGCGGCACCGGAAGCGGGGGAGTATGTTACCTGTGAGGGGCCCGGCACATGGGGGAGCTGTTTCAGAATTTGGATAACCCCTTTAAATTGAGAAGCATCCTTATAAGCTGGAACACGATTATTGTTATCATACGTTTGTAGTAAATTAACAATCCAAAACAAATTTCTTTTTCAGCCAAATACATTTCTGTTCCAGACTTTTAGTACTAATAACTTGTTTATGTCTAGAATTGCACTGGGCAAAAAATGTACCTGTCCTGCACCTTTCCAACCTGCTTGAATAATGATGTCACCTGTGCTGGTATCCATATTGGAATCCATCATTTGTGGTTCATAGCATTGTTGAAAAAAGTGCAGCATTCATCAGCTCAAGAATGAAGTAAACTAAGTGACACTGCCTCTGCCAACCTTTGCTGGAGCACTGGGGTATAAATAGGATTTTTTAATGGTGATCAAATTAGGAGTCTGTACCTTAAACCAGCCAACAGGAGAAAGAGAAGAGTAGTGGCACTCACCATTCTTTTTTTTTTTATTCCATGCAATTAAAACATGAGCAGAACAAAAGAAAAGCAGGAACAAGTAGGCAACAACCATATTGGGTCAGACCACGCTTCTTCTAACCTTCACTTGGGGCTAACATCAGTGAACCTCCAGAGAATAAAATCTCACCATGCACACCATGCAGAAACCCAGCAGAAAAGTGAGGCATCAGTTATAGATTATTACTATAGTTATCACCGTAGAAGGCATGTCACAGGGAGTTAATGGAGTTTTTCGAGATTTTTGTACTGATGACTTTTTCTCGGACTTACCTGCGCTACAACTTAGAGTGGAGTAGTAAACTGCCTTTCAGTGCGACTGCGCAGGGACTTAGATTTTACTAGTCCCACTTACTAAGGGTGATGCGGCTACACTAGAACTTAGATATCAGCAACAAAAATCGTCCTGATAGAGCAACTGCAAAGGGACTTAGAAAGTCTATCAACATATATGATGATACTGCGATTGCGCACAGACTTAAATAAAACGCTGTTTTCCTGTATTTTCTATAGGCAAACTCTAAGGGTGAGTTCACATTAGCGTTATGGTTTCCGTTCATGTTTTCCGTTATAACCGTCTGGTTCCCGTTATGCAGAACGGAAAAAAAGTCCTGTCGACGGGACTTTGTTTTCCATCTTGCATAACGGGAACCAGACGGATCCGTTATGATTCTCATGACTTCTATTATGACGGATTAAAACGGAATGCCTCTAAAGGCTTCCATTTTGACTTCCGTCTTATGGATTCCGTTACTTTCCGTTATTGCCATGTTATAACGTAAAACACAAACGGAAACCATAACGCTGATGTGAACCCACCCTAAGTTGTAGTGCAGGTAAGTCTGCGCATGCTGTCATTTTGCACCTCCACGTAGTGTCAGCGGCTCGTGAGGGTTTACATTGTGCTTACCCATGATTATTGGATGGATACAATATAGGGGATGTTAGTGGGTTAGTTCTGTGAAGTGGGCTTGTTCTCATAGGTTACCAACCTAAAAGGATACCCTCAAACAGGAGGACCTCCTGACGAAGCAGAGGCGAAACGCGCGTCGAGGTTGTTCTTTCTGACATCGGGTGATACCCCTGATCATGTCCATGGGTGAGTTGTATATGTGATTACTTATGGTTATGTGGGGAGGTGAATACATTCCCTCCATTGTTACCTGTATTTGATATAGAGGCCAGGGTAAGTGGCCAATGTCTTTTTTCACCATCTCACTCATGGTACATATTTAACATCTTTTTTGGGGGTCATTCAACCCGTTGTCAGGGTCTTGGCTCAGCCCCATTATAATTTGTCTGACTGTTTTTGCCCTATATATTTATTCAATGTATTATATGTATTCTGATATTTTTAATGATAATCAATAAAATTTTGATATGTTTATAGTATATCCTGTTGTTGGTGTGCCTTTTTGACCCTGTTTGAGGGTATCCTTTTAGGTTGGTAGTCATTGTTTTAGACACACCCAATATAGCAATATGTGAGGCATTTTTTGGTATGTGTTGTTCTCATAGGTTGTTTAGGTTTTAGGGAGTAGCATAGATAGAAGGCTTTATAAGTTAGCTCTTTCTTCTCTCTTACCATTCCTGCCTGATACCCCTGATGAAGCCACTTTAGGTGAAACTTGTTGGGGGGCGGTGGTTAGATTTTAGGTGTCAAGCTGATGTTAGACATTTGATAATTTAGTCAGTGAAGGGAACTGATCTGTTTAAATAGAACTATAACTAAAAGCAGAGATATAGGGAGTATACAGGTTGTGCACACCTGTTATCCCTAGCTGCATTATCATAAAATACACATCTAGGCTTGCTATTTTTAATCTTGTATGCATTTTGATTATTAGTATTTTGAATTCAGTATATAATAAAGTACTAATTTTAATTCACTTAAAAATGTTTGGGGCAAGGTGGGCACGGTAGCCAAATGGCACATTTTGAAAAGTATCTCGTATAAGTTGCACCCTCCCCATTCAGGGTCTTTTTTTGCTTTTTTGTTTGGTACAATTATTAGGCGCATGCCTCTTAATGTTTGTGGCGCATCTATTGAAGCGGACTTCAAGGGAGGTAGTGTATGATTTGAGCCAGTTTCCTGGCATAGATTATAATATATTTGACAGGACAACTACTCCGCCCCCACACCACTCGCTACTTTGAAAAATGGGGAGCAGTGTCTAAAACCACCAAAAAGTCACAAAATGTTGCACAACTGCAGCCATACAGTTTTCTGGGGCAGAGGGAATGATAAATTCTCCCTGTTTACTTGCTGTCTGTTATATCCCACCCATTGAAGGGTGCCATGATAACAAAATATTTCAAGAATAACAAGATAACAAGAATCTCTAATTTACCAAACAAGCATAGCATTAGCTCCAGAATACTTCATATCTCTATGGCATTATGTGCTTTATCTGGTTAGCAGTGTGCCGTTGCATTGTATGTATTTTCCTTTTCATTGCAATCAGCCATAGCAACGTGCACCTGCGCATTGGGATGTGCTGACTGAAAACTCCTCTTTTTTTCTTTGTAAGTTTGTACTGGAGGTGTGGCTACTCCATTTGGTCATGCACTCCTGACTAGCCCCGCCTGCTCCATAGGCTGATTTTAACTAGTGTAACTATAAAGCCGAGTGGACTCGGCATGCATGCTTGGTACCTACATCCCTGGATTAGTGGAGGCCTTTGAAGCACTACAAATGGCAAAAGGCAGAAGGGACCCAGCATGCATGTGGAACCAAACACCCCCTGATTATACGGAAGCCAAGGTTGGCACATAACAGGTAGGAAATAGTGTTAGGTTCCCATTCTACAGAGATCACCTGGACGATTTGGTGAACGGGCCCAGATAATTTTGTACAAAATATATTTGCCAAGAATCTCTAATTTACCAAACAAGCATAGCATTAGCTCCAGAATACTTCATATCTCTATGGCATTTTGTGCTTTATCTGGTTAGCAGTGTGCCGTTGCATTGTATTTATTTTCCTTTTCAAGATATTAATCATAATTTTTCAATGGTTTTAATGTTACGACTGTTTGGTCTGTAATATTGCATAGGCACAAGAAAACCAAGTACCTATAGGTCATTCAGTGAAGAACAGAGGAACTTCTGGGAATTTTATTCCCAGAGCTCAAAGGCGTGCTCACTACTGAGCCACTACATGATCTTTATTTTCCAAGTAGCAGAATTGTATTTTTCATAAAAAGAGGAAGCATTCACAAATGAAGATCATTAGACAAGAGTCCTTCCCCGTGAATCCCTCCTTTGTTACTTTCTCTCTCCATTGCACGTAGCTGATTACAGTGGTGGCTGGAGTTACCTATTATGAAATGAGGGGAGCATTTCTTCATAAGTACTTTTCTTCATTGACCTATGCTCCCTGTCCTGTTAGCAATTTGATTTTGAATTGCAAACATGTTTTATAGTCATACAGTCTTAATTTCTGTAGTGAAATCTCGACGGGTCATGTTCCTCTGTTATACAAGGCCAATAGTCACTTGATGCTGCTTGATCCTTTTGAGCTACTCTGTATTTTTCATATTGGCATCCAGTTTAGTCTGTTACAATACAATCTTATTAGCCAAGCAGCCTTGGGTCTAGTTGCTGCCAATGAGAAAGAGTGTTCCTGTGGGAGTAGTACTTTGGATACCACGACAATGCCTGCTTGTATGGCCAGTCTATCTTCAGACAGGGGAATACTACATGACATTTCAGCAAGTTGCTCAGTGACAGATTTTAAATCATGACACAGATGTTTAACTATACTGTACTTGTTCTAACAAATATGAAGTACTAAATGAAGCAATATATACTGTAAATTAATTGCACGATTGCCAAATAAGCAGACTGTGTTTCTAGGTAAGGATATTCTCAGACATTGTGAGCATATCGCTAGAATATGCCCGCAATGTCTGATAAGTGTGGGTCCCACCTCTGCAAAGTTCTGGAGGGTGCACTGCGCATGTGCGGCCGCACTCTATTCATTTCTATGGAAGCGCTGGCTCGGCTATTTCCGCCCCATAGAAGTGAATCGAGCGGTGGCAGCACTTGCACAGTGCACTTCCCATTCATTTCAATGGGATTTCTGAAAATATTTTCATCGCTCCCACAGGAATGAATGGAGTCTGGCCATGCATACACGGTGTGCCCTCCAGCACTTCCAGGCTCCGTTCTAAGTATAGGTTTGGCACTAATTACCGCAACAGAGACTCCTGCAAAATTGAACTTAAAAACTCCCCTCGTGATAAATCTCCCCTTGTGCATGTAGAGGTGAAGAAAGCTGAAGGCATCCCTGCTGCAATGGTACAATTGTGGGTACAGCTGCTAAACAATGACTACATTTGACTTCATTGTTTTAGGCTAGGGCTACACTGCAACATGTGTTGCACAACAATATGTGGCACGACATATAGGTTACAACTACACTGCAACATGCGTTGTGTGACATTCGTGTCCTACCAGTGTCTCCCAAATATTTTTTTATGCTAGTTTGTGGTGTTGCTCTGCAACATCTTGGATGGGATTTTTGTGATAGTCACAGCATGTCACAGTGCAACACCATAGACCAGCATTATAAAATATGTTGCGCGCCATTACTGCGACAAATGTTGTTGTGTAACCCTCGCCTTATACAGAACTGTATGATAAATCTGGATCTAATTTCTGTTTATAGGGTTCAGAACTCAATTTTTCCAGCACTGAGCGTTGACTCATGGGCTTCGGGATGGAATTTGTTTTCTGAGTACATTACTATTAGTATTACTTACTTTAGCATTAGAGCGCACTAAGCACTAAATATGGAAGTCATATAAACTCTCTTAGGTAGATATACAGAGATATTATATCAGGTAAATACAGATAACAATTTAATATCTGAACAAATAAACTCATCTATTTTTCCGGGCTCATCCTTTTGCCAACATTTGGTGGGTGAGCAGCTCAGGGCTTGGGGCGTTGGTTGAATACTAATCAAATAAACAGGACTACTGGAATACTATCTCACTTATGTCCATAATCCCAAGAACAAAGACGGCTGTCCGCAACCTTTGAAGCATCCAGCATCTTGTTCTCCGCTACCCAGGGCAGTAATAATCACTTTTACAGCCGTATAAACAGTTCAACTACAGAGATTAGTCTCAAAAACTAATCAAATATAAAAAGGGTTCACTCCATAGAAGACGAGGATTTGATGAGAGATTATCGGTAATCACGTTCTATTTAGAAGCCATTTATTCCTATGATATTGGCATGTACGGGCTACTGAACAGAGAACTCCCAGAAGTGTCATATATAAATGTTTTATTAGTATGTTATATTATGCAATATATTCGGAATTACAGTATGATGAGGAGTTTGGAATCTGGGATATAATGCAAAGGATGTAACAATGGCAGTTGTGCACAAGACCACAGAATTGGACTTCATCTACAGCAGTCGCCTTTCCAAGTACTCATCATGTCTCTGAGTAGTCAGATACCCCCAGTACATACATTTATTTACATAGCTGTGATACACCTCCATGCTGTATATTTAGTGTTAAGGATGGGTCAAATTTCAGAGTCGCTTATGTCATATCATTGCAGATTAAGAGCAAGGGTGTATATACCAGGCAGTGCTTGGAGAGAGAGGACCGAAACCTTGGCTAGTTAACAGGCAGGACAGATTCATAGGTTGTGTAAAAATGCTATTGTTGGAATATAAAAAGAGATCGCCATAAGCAAGTAGTTCTTCTTCAAGAGAACCATTAAACAGGCAGGTTTAGCAGCATCATTGTTGGATTAGATCATTCTTTAGGATTTACTGAATCTCTACAAATATTTATGGAGATGAGTAATACAGGGTATATATAGTACACAGTTGGACATACAAGTAACAAATATTTCTACTGTAGCTTTAGAGAATAGACATGAAGAGGACATGTTAGTGATAAAATAAGCTGGGGGGCACATAAAAATGATAAAAAAGCACTGAGCGTGAAAAACATTGATGAGGAAATATTAGTAATATCACTGCTGTAAAAGTCGATATCTGCAATATCTAGAAATAAATTTAACTTGACAAGTGGAAAACATATAGCAGTGTCCACACAGTGGTGTCAGACAGCAGAATGGAAGTACCCACTTAGTAGCAAAATGCATTAAAGGGGTTGGCCACTTTCGGCTACTTGTGACCAATGATTATATGATAACTAGCTGAAGGTCCTGGCTTTGCACTGGTATATTTAATCTATTTCATTTAATGTTAGTGTGTGTCGTTAAAAGATATCAACAGTATCCACTATAACAGTGACATCTGCAGCACCCCGCCCCCTGAACAGTGACCTCCACAGCCCCCCACCCCTTAACACTGACCCCCCCCACACAGTGCCCCATCTCCATAAAATGGGACCTCCACAGTACCCACAGTGACCTCCACAGGGGCCCGCCCCATTAACAGGACCTCTACAGCACCTGCCCCTTAACACTAACGATAAGTTACAGTCCCCTTAACTGACCTCCCCCATTCCCGACCCCCTTAACAGAGACCTCCACAGTGACTGCCACACTACCCCTCTCCCGTAAAAGTGACCTCTACTGTATCCTACTCCCTTAAAAGTTACCTCACAGTACCCCACTGCCCCTTTAATAGTGGTCTCCACAGCCCCCTCCTCCGTTAATAGTGACCTCCACAGCAGCTGTCCCTTTATTAGTGACCTCCACAGTACCCCATCTCGTTAACATTGATTTCCACAATAACCTGCCCACTTAATAGTGACCTCCACAGCAGCCACACCTTTATTAGTGACCTCCACAGTACCCCGTCTCCTGAACAGTGGCCTCTACAGCAATATGCCCCTTAACACTGACATCCATAGTGGACCGTCCCCATAACTGTGACCTCCACAGCAGCCTGCCCCCAGGGTGGCAGGAGGTCCGGTTTTAGGCTGGACAGTCCAGCTTTCAGACTCCCAGTCCTCCATCCGGCATAGGGCCTGGACGGACACAGGGATGTCCTTTTGAACAGCTCCCTCTCAAACAGCAGCAGTGTGCCGTCTGAGCATGAGCTGCAGGGAGAAAGTCACCCTCCCTCTCCTGCAGCTGACAGAAGTTGATTTTTACCCTCATATTTTTCAATCCCTATTGGCTGCCAAGTGGGCGGGGGTATGGCTTAGCAGGACAGGATTTTTAAGTCCTGTGACCTCCACAGCACTCCGCTCCCTTAATAATGTCATCCACAGCGCCCTGCACCTACAGCAGTGAAAAATGCAAAGCAATGAAACTGACACCTGGCGCTAATGGTGACCTCTCCCCCTATATCTATGGGCTGCAGTCTCAGTGGTGTTACTACATGAACACCGCAATAACCGGGTACACCTATAAATAATAATATAGACCGCGCACTATACTCCAAAATGTAATAACAAATACTCCTATGACCACATAATAACCAGTATGCGACCAGATGTAACAGGCTGTAAGTGTTACCTTGTTGCAGAAAGAAAGTCAACCTCCCACCCACCCCTGCAGCTGACAGAAGTTGAATTTTAGCTTTATTTTTTCAATCCCCGTTGGCTGTGGATTGGGAGGGGGCGTGGCCTGATGGAGTCGGGGTGTGGCTTAGCGAGACCTGGGGCGGGGGTTTTAAGTCCTTCTTTTGAAGGTGGCCTGAATTACAGGTCGATGCCATGGTAATTTATGAGGACACGCAATGGGTAGCAGTGGAAGAAAACATCTTTTATTACTACTGAACGGTCGTAGTCTAAAATTAGTCTATTTCATCTATTTCATTTCATGTTTCTGTGTGTCATTGCAGAGAGAAAGTCAATGCACCTGACAGAAGTTGATTTTTACCTTCATTTTTTCAATCCCCATTGGCTGCGGAGTGGGAGGGGGCGTAACCTGACCAAGTCAGGGGTGTGGCTTAGCGACACCTGGGGAGGGGGTTTTAAGTCCTTCTTTAGGGTGCAGCCTGAATTACAGGTCGATGCCATGGTAATTAAGGAGGACACGCAATGGATAGCAGTGGAAGAAAACATCTTTTATTACTACTGAACGGTCTTAGTCTAAAATTAGTCTAAAACATAAGTTATATTTATGGTAACCGGAATACCCCTTTAACAGTGTCATCCACAGCGCTCTGCCCCTTTAAAGCAGCGAATAGAAATGGCTGAGCTCCTCAGCTGGCTGCTAATTACCTAGCTAGGTTGTTATGGAAACCTGTGTGCATGTGGAGAAACTGGCAGTTGGAATGTGAAGTGAAATGCTCCCAGACTAATATTGGCTAATGGAGATCATATTTTGGGAATATCTCAGGAACGGTACATCCTAGAAAGCTGAGACCTGGTCTAAAACCTCCCCGGACACCTGATGTACCTGTGTGCCCGAATTTGGGGAAAATCAGTCCAGTAGTTTGGTCGCGCATAGAGAACAGACAGACAGACGGACAGACAGACAGACAGAAATTCATTTTTATAATATTAAGAGATATTAGATAACTAGTATAGCCTTTGTTGATTTTCTGTACTCCAGACACATCAGTCAACCTTCTCCACTCAAATACACCTGCTGTCTACATTTGCAATGTTGAGAGTGTAGTGCAGGTGCAGTGTATATGAAAGGAGGATACTGGGTGATCTGGTCACATGACCCTCCATGAGCAGCCATTTTATGGACAGGAGTTCTATGTAGACAGCACAAAAGACTTGACCTACAAGGGAGAATACTTTATGGAATATCAATAAAGACTATATTAGTAAGTGCCAAATAATCATCTTACAAACACATTGATCAAGAGTAGCCGGGAAGTGACCAACCCCTTTAACCCTAGAATGCGTATTGGGGGCCTTTTAGGCCCCCATGCTTACTTTTTTGTTATTATCTGCAAAATTACTTAAGTTAGAATTTTGAAACTCCAGGTAATCCTCAAGAATGTCGTTGTTGGTAATATCCAGTTGTTCATATATTTTTTTTCATAGGCATTTTGGTGTAACAATGCTTTTTTGGTGAAAAACACATCTGTACGGATTGGGGGCCTTTTAGGCCCCCATGTATTTTTTTATTATGTTCTCAGTAGTGTTTGTACCTCAAGTTACTTTATTTGTACTCAGTAATGCTGGTGGAGGGGCCAGGGTGTGGATAATGCCATATGAGGATGTCATGTGATTTTTGGAGGGAGAGATAAAGTCATGACATCATCTCAGGTCCTTCTGAACACAGTAATAAGCTGTGAAGAGAGTAATGAGGACAGTATACACTGTGAGCTAATTGTTAAGGACCTGAGATAAGATACGATGTTGAGAGCAAGTTTCTGTTATAATTAAAATTTTGTTTACTAATCATATTTTATTTAGCAGTTTTAAAATAAACTTGTAAAAGTTATATAAGTGTGTTTTCCATATGATTTGCATGGGGGCCTAAAAGGCCCCCAATACGTTAATATGAAGATTTTTGATGTCACGCATTCTAGGGTTAATAAATATTGTAGAATCCTACAAAATATATTGAAGAGGAGCTGTCACCTTTCCTGACATGTCAGTTTTATAACTATTTGCATTCCCCATGTAATAACAATTCTGGAGCATATAACCCTAAGACATTCCTCTATTATTTCTGCTACAGGTTTCTGAATGAATTGCCATCGGTTCCTACTGGGTGTTACCAGTTGGAGGTGTTCACCTACACAGTCTGACACTATTCAATCAGTGCTGCCAGTGCCATACTGTGCAGGGACACACCACCAACTGGTAACACCTTGTTGGACCTTTACTGCAGACTACTGTCAATTCATTCAGAAACTTCTAGAAGCAATAATAGAGGAACGGCACAACATACAAGTCCAAAACATGCTCCAGGATTGTTATTTCATGGGAAATGCAAGTAGTTACTAAGACAGACATGTCAGGAGAGGTGACAGGCCCTCTTTAAAGCTATACCATCAAGAAAGTTCTGCTCCCCCTGCTTGAGAGTATTGATTCTGTAGCTGTTGGGCAGTGGTACTTTCTGAATTAGTTCCTGATGGTCAAAAATACATGCAGGGTTAACATATTGTACCATGCAGTACGTGGTCAGTAGTACAGTAAGTTTTTGGTATATGTTGGTCATTAAATCCAGGCAACCCCTTTAAATTACTGGAGTCTCACTCCTGGAAAGATTTTGCCAATGGAAGCCACGGTCAGCTAATCACTCGTGGGACGCTTTTTCATATTTTAATAGACATATGGGGTCATTTAGCAAACTGATGTAAAGTAGAACTGACTTACTTACCCATAGCAACCAATCAGATTCCACCCTTCATTTTTGACACCTCCCTTGGAAAATGAACAGTGGAATCTGATTGGTTGCCATGGGCAACTAAGCCAATTCTACTTTACAGCAATTTGATAAATGACCTCAATACTGTATATATTCTTTCTCTATCGATCTGTAAGGAAGAGATGGTATCTATCTGAAAAAGGCGCAATGTTTTCCTTGTGTACGCACAACAATCTTCTTCTGAACTCAAGCATCTTGTCTAATTGCTAATATCACATTTTGTATTCTGAAAATGACTCTGGCCCTCATCTCCACCATTCAAATATGTAACTTTGACAGACAAAATGCATGTATTGTGCACATTCCAGTATTGAATGGTACCAGCACAGCAATCCATTACTGCAGAACAATTCCCATTAATGCATACCTCGGCCACTCATACCTGCATAACCATGACCCAGAGATCTGTAACTACTAATATACCTCATACAAAGTGCATAACAGAGGATCAATGGGATATAGTGAAGTAGTCATCAGTAAAAGTAAAGATTCTTAGCAGAAAACTATTATTAGTGACCATAATCCAGCCGAGTACAATTTCTGATATTTGGGGGGTCATTTATTAAGACTGGTGTTTTAGACGCAGTTCTTAATAAGCCTCTGTGCTGGCTGTGGATCGCCGAAGTTATATGGAGGCGCCGGCCTCTACATAATCTGCACCTGAAATACGCCTTGTTGAAGGATATACAGGAGTATGTGACTGTAAATAATATTATAAGTGATAGCCAGCATGGGTTTACCAAGGACAGACGTTGTCAGACTAACCTGATTTGTTTTTATGAGGAGGTGAGTAGTAGTCTGGACAGAGGGTCGGCTGTGGATGTAGTGTTTGCGGATTTTGAAAAGGCTTTTGATACTGTCCCTCATAGACGTTTAATAGGAGTTGTAAGGTCTATAGGCTTGGAAAGTGTAGTCTGTAATTGGATTGAAAACTGTCTGAAGGACCGTGTCCAGAGAGTTGTCAATGATTCCTATTCAGAATGGTCCCGGGTTATAAGTGGTGTACCCCAAGCTTCAATGCTGGGTCCTCTATTATTTCATTTATTTATTAATTATATCAAGGACAGGATTAATAGCACCATTTCTATTTTTGCAGATGACACTAAGCGATGTAGTACTGTACAGTCTATGGAAGATGTCCATAAACTACAAGCTGCCTCTCTGAGTGATTGGGCATCAACTTGGCAAATGAGGTTCAATGTGGATAAATGTAAAGTTATGCTTCTTGGTAGTAATAATCCCTGTGCTCCATATGTCCTAGGGCAGGTAACACTGGGAGAGTCACTTATAGAGAAGGATTTCGGCGTCCTTGTAGATCATAGATTGAATAACAGCATACAATGTCAATCAGCTGCTTCTAAGGCTACCAGGATATTGTCATGCATTGAACGAGGCATGGACTCACGGGACAGGGATGTAATACTACCACTTTATAAAGGGTTGGTGCGACCTCATCTGGAATATGCAGTTCAGTTCTGGGCACCAGTCCATAGAAAGGACGCTCTGCAGCTGGAAAAGTACAGAGGAGAGCGACTAAACAGATAAGGGGCATGGAGGGTCTTAGTTATGAATAGAGATGAGCGAGTAGTGAAATATTCGAAAGTTCGAAATTCGATTCGAATAGACCGCGAAATTCGACTATTCGACCAGATATCGAATCCCATTAAAGTCTATGGGGAAAAAATGCTCGCCACTTGGAAATCTCAATTCGACCACTTGGAGGTCACCAAGTCCACCCTGGAACCTCAGAAAAGGATGCCAACACTGCTGGAATGCAACTGGGACAGCAGGGGAAGCATGTCTGGGTGCATATAACGCGCCCAAGTCGCACTATTACGCCACTATCACAGCCTCTCAACAATACACTCCAAAGACAATCTAACCTCTCTGTAAAGTGAGACCATACAAGGAAACCTTCTTTCCTCTACATTGCCATGGACCCCAAGCCAAACTAGACAAAAAAGAAGATAAAATTCTGCACCCCTTAAAATCACGTTGCCTATGACAACCACAGATGGCATAGGCAAGGGGGAAAGCAAATAGACCCCACCCCTAATTGTCATTGTGTGTGTGTGTGAGATGTGGTCAGACATGTCTTCTTTAAAATGTAAAAACAACTCAAACACATGCAGAAGCCTTAAAATGCCCAAATTGTTGGCGCTTGAGATGTCAGTGACCCGACCTGGCCCAGTGTCATGTCTAGCAGGTAAAGCAGTGGGGATGTTGAGGGATGCGTAGGACCGCAAAAGGCAGGAAGAGGCCGTGGGCTGGCCAGAGGCTCATGGAAAATTTTGTGGAGGCCCAAGAGGTGAGACGTCTTAAAAATTGTGTGGAGGCTAAAGAGGTGAGACCTCTTAAAAATTATGTGGAGGCCCAAGAGGTGAGACCTCTTAAACATTTTGTGGAGGCCCAAGAGGTGAGACCTGTTAAAAATTATGTGGAGGCCCAAGAGGTGAGACCTGTTAAACATTTTGTGGAGGCCCAAGAGGTGAGACCTGTTAAAAATTATGTGGAGGCCCAAGAGGTGAGACCTGTTAAACATTTTGTGCAGGCCCAAGAGGTGAGACCTCGTAAAAATTTTGTGGAGGCCCAAGAGGTGAGACCTCTTAAAGATTTTGTGGAGGCCCAAGAGGTGAGACCTGTTCAAAATTATGTGGAGGCCCAAGAGGTGAGACCTGTTAAACATTTTGTGGAGGCCCAAGAGGTGAGACCTGTTAAAAATTATGTGGAGGCCCAAGAGGTGAGACCTGTTAAACATTTTGTGGAGGCCCAAGAGGTGAGACCTGTTAAAAATTATGTGGAGGCCCAAGAGGTGAGACCTGTTAAACATTTTGTGCAGGCCCAAGAGGTGAGACCTCGTAAAAATTATGTGGAGGCCCAAGAGGTGAGACCTCTTAAAGATTTTGTGGAGGCCCAAGAGGTGAGACCTGTTAAAAATTATGTGGAGGCCCAAGAGGTGAGACCTGTTAAACATTTTGTGGAGGCCCAAGAGGTGAGACCTCGTAAAAATTATGTGGAGGCCCAAGAGGTGAGACCTCTTAAACATTTTGTGCAGGCCCAAGAGGTGAGACCTCTTAAAAATTATGTGGAGGCCCAAGAGGTGAGACCTCTTAAACATTTTGTGCAGGCCCAAGAGGTGAGACGTGTTAAAAATTATGTGGAGGCCCAAGAGGTGAGACCTCTTAAAAATTATGTGGAGGCCCAAGAGGTGAGACCTCTTAAACATTTTGTGGAGGCCCAAGAGGTGAGACCTGTTAAAAATTATGTGGAGGCCCAAGAGGTGAGACCTGTTAAACATTTTGTGGAGGCCCAAGAGGTGAGACCTGTTAAAAATTATGTGGAGGCCCAAGAGGTGAGACCTGTTAAAAATTATGTGGAGGCCCAAGAGGTGCGACCCGTTAAAAATTATGTGGAGGCCCAAGAGGTGAGCCATAAATATATAAATAATTCTTATTTACGGAGCAATTCTACGGCGGTTAAGGAGGAGGAGGAGGAGGTGGAGGAGGAAATGGCACTTCATACAGATGGCACTTCACTTTTGGCTGCTTTCCACTGTTAACCTCTTAAACCTTTTGTGGAGGCCCAAGAGGTGAGACCTGTTAAAAATTATGTGGAGGCCCAAGAGGTGAGCCATAAATATATAAATTTTTCTTATTTACGGAGCAATTCTACGGCGGTTAAGGAGGAGGAGGTGGAGGAGGAAATGGCACTTCATACAGATGGCACTTCACTTTTGGCTGCTTTCCACTGTTAACCTCTTAAACCTTTTGTGGAGGCCCAAGAGGTGAGACCTCTTAAACATTTTGTGCAGGCCCAAGAGGTGAGACCTCTTAAAAATTATGTGGAGGCCCAAGAGGTGAGACCTCTTAAACATTTTGTGCAGGCCCAAGAGGTGAGACGTGTTAAAAATTATGTGGAGGCCCAAGAGGTGAGACCTCTTAAAAATTATGTGGAGGCCCAAGAGGTGAGACCTCTTAAACATTTTGTGGAGGCCCAAGAGGTGAGACCTGTTAAAAATTATGTGGAGGCCCAAGAGGTGAGACCTGTTAAACATTTTGTGGAGGCCCAAGAGGTGAGACCTGTTAAAAATTATGTGGAGGCCCAAGAGGTGAGACCTGTTAAAAATTATGTGGAGGCCCAAGAGGTGCGACCCGTTAAAAATTATGTGGAGGCCCAAGAGGTGAGCCATAAATATATAAATAATTCTTATTTACGGAGCAATTCTACGGCGGTTAAGGAGGAGGAGGAGGAGGTGGAGGAGGAAATGGCACTTCATACAGATGGCACTTCACTTTTGGCTGCTTTCCACTGTTAACCTCTTAAACCTTTTGTGGAGGCCCAAGAGGTGAGACCTGTTAAAAATTATGTGGAGGCCCAAGAGGTGAGCCATAAATATATAAATTTTTCTTATTTACGGAGCAATTCTACGGCGGTTAAGGAGGAGGAGGTGGAGGAGGAAATGGCACTTCATACAGATGGCACTTCACTTTTGGCTGCTTTCCACTGTTAACCTCTTAAACCTTTTGTGGAGGCCCAAGAGGTGAGACCTGTTAAAAATTATGTGGAGGCCCAAGAGGTGAGCCATAAATATATAAATTTTTCTTATTTACGGCAGCAATTCTACGGCGGTTAAGGAGGAGGAGGTGGAGGAGGAAATGGCACTTCATACAGATGGCACTTCACTTTTGGCTGCTTTCCACTGTTAACCTCTTAAACCTTTTGTGGAGGCCCAAGAGGTGAGACCTGTTAAAAATTATGTGGAGGCCCAAGAGGTGAGACCTGTTAAACATTTTGTGCAGGCCCAAGAGGTGAGACCTCGTAAAAATTATGTGGAGGCCCAAGAGGTGAGACCTCTTAAAGATTTTGTGGAGGCCCAAGAGGTGAGACCTGTTAAAAATTATGTGGAGGCCCAAGAGGTGAGACCTGTTAAACATTTTGTGGAGGCCCAAGAGGTGAGACCTCGTAAAAATTATGTGGAGGCCCAAGAGGTGAGACCTCTTAAACATTTTGTGCAGGCCCAAGAGGTGAGACCTCTTAAAAATTATGTGGAGGCCCAAGAGGTGAGACCTGTTAAACCTTTTGTGGAGGCCCAAGAGGTGAGACCTGTTAAAAATTATGTGGAGGCCCAAGAGGTGAGACCTGTTAAACATTTTGTGGAGGCCCAAGAGGTGAGACCTGTTAAAAATTATGTGGAGGCCCAAGAGGTGAGACCTGTTAAACATTTTGTGGAGGCCCAAGAGGTGAGACCTGTTAAAAATTATGTGGAGGCCCAAGAGGTGAGACCTGTTAAACATTTTGTGGAGGCCCAAGAGGTGAGACCTCGTAAAAATTATGTGGAGGCCCAAGAGGTGAGACCTCTTAAACATTTTGTGCAGGCCCAAGAGGTGAGACCTCTTAAAAATTATGTGGAGGCCCAAGAGGTGAGACCTCTTAAACATTTTGTGCAGGCCCAAGAGGTGAGACGTGTTAAAAATTATGTGGAGGCCCAAGAGGTGAGACCTCTTAAAAATTATGTGGAGGCCCAAGAGGTGAGACCTCTTAAACATTTTGTGCAGGCCCAAGAGGTGAGACCTCTTAAAAATTATGTGAGGCCCAAGAGGTGAGACCTCTTAAAATTGGGGCCAAGAGGTGAGACCTCTTAAACATTTTGTGCAGGCCCAAGAGGTGAGACCTCTTAAAAATTATGTGGAGGCCCAAGAGGTGAGACCTCTTAAAAATTATGTGGAGGCCCAAGAGGTGAGACCCGTTAAAAATTATGTGGAGGCCCAAGAGGTGAGACCTCTTAAACATTTTGTGGAGGCCCAAGAGGTGAGCCATAAATATATAAATTGTTCTTATTTACGGAGCAATTCTACGGCGGTTAAGGAGGAGGAGGAGGAGGTGGAGGAGGAAATGGCACTTCATACAGATGGCACTTCACTTTTGGCTGCTTTCCACGGTTGGAGAAGCAAAGTCCGGGTCAATCCACTTGCTGTTCATTTTGATTAGCGTCAGCCTGTCGGCACTGTCGGTTGACAGGCGGCTGCGCTTATCGGTTATAATGCCCCCGGCTGCGCTGAACACCCTTTCTGATAGCACGCTGGCGGCAGGGCAGGCAAGCACCTCCAAGGCGTACAGGGACAGTTCCAGCCACGTGTCCAACTTGGAGACCCAGTAAGTGTAGGACGCCGAGGGATCGGGGAGGACAGGGTTACGGTCTGCCAGGTACTCCCGCAACATCCGCCGATACTTGTCCCTCCTGCTGATAGCGGGCCCCGCAGTGATGGAAGTTGCACGAGGGGGTGCCATGAACGTGTCCCACACCTTGGAGAGTGTTCCCCTGGTGGCTGTGGGCCTGATAGATGTTGTGGGACTCTGGGAGACCCTCTCCTCTCTGCCGCCAGCGATGGTGGGTGGGAAAATCTCCATCATGTTCTGCACGAGTTCCCTCTGGTATTCCAGCAATCGATTCGTCCTCTCCTCTACCGGAATAAAAGAGGAGACGTTATCTTTATACCGGGGGTCCAGGATTGCGAAGACCCAGTACAGTTTGTTCTCCACTATCCGGACAACACGTGTGTCCCGCGAAAAGCAGCCCAGCATGAAGTCAGCCATGTGTGCCAGACTCTGAATAGGCATGATGTCACTGCCCCCACCAGAAGGATCACTTGCCATTTCCTCCTCTTCCTCTTCCGCCTCCTCTCCGCCCCATCCGCGCTGAACCAATGGGACGCACACAGCCTGACTGCTACCCTCGCCGCCAGCATCCTCCTCCTCTTCCACAGCCACCTCCACGTCGTCCTCCTCCTCCTCATCCTCCTCCTCCTGCAACTGCCACCGTGAAGCAGACAAAAGTGTGGTCTGACTGTGTAGCTCCGTTGCGTCTCCTCCTACCCCCGTCTCCTCTGCGTGCAATGCGTTCTCCCTTATTGCGATGAGGGATTCTTTAAGGACGCATAGGAGCGGGATGGTTACGCTCACTATAGCGTCCTCGCTGCTGACCTTCTTGGTGGACTCCTCAAAGATACGCAGTACATCGCATACGTCTGCCATCCATGGCCACTCGTGGTTGGCAAACTGAGGGAGCTGAGTTGGAGGCACGCGTGGATTCATAATCTGGTACTCCATCAATGCTCTCTGCTGCTCACACACCCTGGCCAACATGGAATAGGTGGAATTCCAGCGAGTGGGCAGGTCGCACAACAGCCGATGTTCAGGCAAATGGAGGCGTTGCTGGAGTTTTTTTAAGCTAGCAGCAGCTACAGTTGACTTCCGAAAGTGTGCGCACAAGCGCCGCACTTTCACCAGTAGCTCTGCCAGGTTGGGGTAAGTCTTTAGAAATTTTTGGACTACCAGATTAAAAACGTGGGCCAGGCATGGTACGTGATTGAGTTCGGCAAGCTCCAGAGCCGCCACCAGGTTACGGCCGTTATCGCACACGACCATGCCTGGTCCTAGCTGCAGCGGCGACAGCCACATCTCCGTCTGCTGCAGTATGGCGTCCCTCACCTCTGGGGCGCTGTGCTTCCTGTCGCCCAAGCTGATGAGCTTAAGCACCGCCTGCTGACGTCTCCCCGCGCCAGTGCTGCAACGCTTCCAGCTAGCGGCTGAGGGCGATGTTAAGGCACAGGAGGAGGAGGAGGAGGAGGAGGAGGAGGGGGGTTTATCAGAACCCATGCTGGCAATCTTGGGCGGGGGTGGTAGGTAGGCCGTCTCTGTTTGCGACCCCGTCCCCGCCTCCACTACATTCACCCAGTGTGCCGTCAAAGAAATGTATCGTCCCTGGCCACAAGCGCTTGTCCACGAGTCGGTGGTCAAGTGGACCTTTGCGCTGACTGCGTACCTCAGGGCCCGCCTGATGTTACGCGACACGTGCTGGTGCAGGGCGGGGACGGCACTCCGGGAAAAGTAGTGGCGGCTGGGGACGGAATAGCGAGGTGCGGCAGCCGCCATCAGGTCGCGGAAGGCCTGCGTCTCCACAAGCCTAAACGGCAACATCTCCAGGGCCAGCAGTTTGGAGATGTGGCAGTTTAAGGCTTGGGCTTGGGGGTGACTCGAGGCGTACTTCCGCCTGCGGTCGAACGCCTGCGAGATGGACAGTTGTTGGGACGAGGAGTGTGAAGGTGCAGGTGAAGAGGCGGGGGAAGGGCGGGGAAGGGGAGGCTGAAGGAGAAGGCCCCAAAGTAGCCGAGGCAGAGGCAGATGTGGAGGTGTCCTGGCTGGAGGTCTGGACCACAGTGGCAGCACACAACAAAGGGGAAGAGGCAGTGGCAGCAAGACCGGGCGCAGTTTGTATTGCGTTTGCTCTCTCCCACTCAGCCCAGTGCTTGAATTCCAAGTGACGCCGCATGCCTGAGGTGGTCAGATTGCTCTTCTCAGAGCCCCTACTCAGTTTTGAGTGGCAGAGTGTGCAAACCGCGCTCAGTTTGTCATCCGCACAAACATTAAAATATCTCCACACCACAGAAGTACGAGGCCTCGATGGGGGAGCTTCGCGCGACTGCCCGCTGGCGGGAACAGCTTCGGCCCTGCTGGCTGTGGCCTCACTTCTCTGTCTGAACTGTCCTCTGCCTGTGGACATCCCTCTGCCTGTGGACATCCCTCTGCCTGTGGACATCCCTCTGCCTGTGGACATGCCTCTGCCTGTGGACATGCCTCTGCCTCTTGCTGCCTTTTTCGGTGCTGCGCAGACCACCACCTCTCCACTGCTTTCCTCGCTGGACATCACCCCTGGCCAAGTGGGGTCGGTCATTTCGTCATCCACCACCTCCTCTTCCACTTCCTCACTCTGCTCCTCCTCCTGCCCACTGGACATTCCAACAGCCTCCCTTGATGGCAACTGCGTCTCATCATCATCATCGCTCATGATAACAGATGCTGGCTCAGGGTCCACATCAGCAGGAGATGGCGAAAACTCCAGTGTTTGGGCATCACTACAAACAAATTCCTCTGCTAGCTCCTGGGATTCTTCCGGCACATCTGAAAAAGGACCCGAAAAGAGCTCCTGGGAGGGGTCAATGGTGGGATGACTCTGTTGGCCAGGTGTGGAGGAAGGAGGGTCAGAGTGAGACTGTGTGGATGACTGGCTGGTGGACAACTGTGTGGAAGCGCTATCGGCTATCCATTGCACCACCTGTTCAACCTGCTCAGGCCTCAACAGCGGTGTAACCCGCCCCCTGCTTAACTGTCCCATAAAGGCAGGGATTCTGGATGAGCGGGATCCTGGCTGATCCTCACCAGCACACATTGTATCCCCACTGGCTTCAACAAGGCCCCCAACAGCATTTCCGCGCCCCGTCCTCGTCCACGTCCACGTCCTATTCCGCTAGCCCCCCTCCGCATTTTATTTTTTTTTGGTTACAATATTTTGCAGCCGTGTACTAACTTTTCAGACGGTGGGTATTAACACCAGGTATTTTAATAATTTTGCCAGAGGACGCACAGTACAGTTGCCAATTATAAGGCCTAATATTTTAGAGTTCAAGGTACACAGCCGTGTACTAACTTTTCAGACGGTGGGTATTAACAGCAGGTATTTTAATAATTTTGCCAGAGGACGCACAGTACAGTTGCCAATTATAAGGCCTAATATTTTAGAGTTCAAGGTACACAGCCGTGTACTAACTTTTCAGACGGTGGGTATTAACAGCAGGTATTTTAATAATTTTGCCAGAGAACGCACAGTACAGTTGCCAATTATAAGGCCTAATATTTTAGAGTTCAAGGTACACAGCCGTGTACTAACTTTTCAGACGGTGGGTATTAACAGCAGGTATTTTAATAATTTTGCCAGAGGACGCACAGTACAGTTGCCAATTATAAGGCCTAATATTTTATAGTTCAAGGTACACAGCCGTGTACTAACTTTTCAGACGGTGGGTATTAACAGCAGGTATTTTAATAATTTTGCCAGAGGACGCACAGTACAGTTGCCAATTATAAGGCCTAATATTTTAGAGTTCAAGGTACACAGCCGTGTACTAACTTTTCAGACGGTGGGTATTAACAGCAGGTATTTTAATAATTTTGCCAGAGGACGCACAGTACAGTTGCCAATTATAAGGCCTAATATTTTAGAGTTCAAGGTACACAGCCGTGTACTAACTTTTCAGACGGTGGGTATTAACAGCAGGTATTTTAATAATTTTGCCAGAGGACGCACAGTACAGTTGCCAATTATAAGGCCTAATATTTTAGAGTTCAAGGTACACAGCCGTGTACTAACTTTTCAGACGGTGGGTATTAACAGCAGGTATTTTAATAATTTTGCCAGAGGACGCACAGTACAGTTGCCAATTATAAGGCCTAATATTTTAGAGTTCAAGGTACACAGCCGTGTACTAACTTTTCAGACGGTGGGTATTAACAGCAGGTATTTTAATAATTTTGCCAGAGGACGCACAGTACAGTTGCCAATTATAAGGCCTAATATTTTATAGTTCAAGGTACACAGCCGTGTACTAACTTTTCAGACGGTGGGTATTAACAGCAGGTATTTTAATAATTTTGCCAGAGGACGCACAGTACAGTTGCCAATTATAAGGCCTAATATTTTAGAGTTCAAGGTACACAGCCGTGTACTAACTTTTCAGACGGTGGGTATTAACAGCAGGTATTTTAATAATTTTGCCAGAGGACGCACAGTACAGTTGCCAATTATAAGGCCTAATATTTTAGAGTTCAAGGTACACAGCCGTGTACTAACTTTTCAGACGGTGGGTATTAACAGCAGGTATTTTAATAATTTTGCCAGAGAACGCACAGTACAGTTGCCAATTATAAGGCCTAATATTTTAGAGTTCAAGGTACACAGCCGTGTACTAACTTTTCAGACGGTGGGTATTAACAGCAGGTATTTTAATAATTTTGCCAGAGGACGCACAGTACAGTTGCCAATTATAAGGCCTAATATTTTAGAGTTCAAGGTACACAGCCGTGTACTAACTTTTCAGACGGTGGGTATTAACAGCAGGTATTTTAATAATTTTGCCAGAGGACGCACAGTACAGTTGCCAATTATAAGGCCTAATATTTTAGAGTTCAAGGTACACAGCCGTGTACTAACTTTTCAGACGGTGGGTATTAACAGCAGGTATTTTAATAATTTTGCCAGAGAACGCACAGTACAGTTGCCAATTATAAGGCCTAATATTTTAGAGTTCAAGGTACACAGCCGTGTACTAACTTTTCAGACGGTGGGTATTAACAGCAGGTATTTTAATAATTTTGCCAGAGAACGCACAGTACAGTTGCCAATTATAAGGCCTAATATTTTAGAGTTCAAGGTACACAGCCGTGTACTAACTTTTCAGACGGTGGGTATTAACAGCAGGTATTTTAATAATTTTGCCAGAGAACGCACAGTACAGTTGCCAATTATAAGGCCTAATATTTTAGAGTTCAAGGTACACAGCCGTGTACTAACTTTTCAGACGGTGGGTATTAACAGCAGGTATTTTAATAATTTTGCCAGAGGACGCACAGTACAGTTGCCAATTATAAGGCCTAATATTTTAGAGTTCAAGGTACACAGCCGTGTACTAACTTTTCAGACGGTGGGTATTAACAGCAGGTATTTTAATAATTTTGCCAGAGAACGCACAGTACAGTTGCCAATTATAAGGCCTAATATTTTAGAGTTCAAGGTACACAGCCGTGTACTAACTTTTCAGACGGTGGGTATTAACAGCAGGTATTTTAATAATTTTGCCAGAGGACGCACAGTACAGTTGCCAATTATAAGGCCTAATATTTTAGAGTTCAAGGTACACAGCCGTGTACTAACTTTTCAGACGGTGGGTATTAACAGCAGGTATTTTAATAATTTTGCCAGAGAACGCACAGTACAGTTGCCAATTATAAGGCCTAATATTTTAGAGTTCAAGGTACACAGCCGTGTACTAACTTTTCAGACGGTGGGTATTAACAGCAGGTATTTTAATAATTTTGCCAGAGGACGCACAGTACAGTTGCCAATTATAAGGCCTAATATTTTAGAGTTCAAGGTACACAGCCGTGTACTAACTTTTCAGACGGTGGGTATTAACAGCAGGTATTTTAATAATTTTGCCAGAGGACGCACAGTACAGTTGCCAATTATAAGGCCTAATATTTTAGAGTTCAAGGTACACAGCCGTGTACTAACTTTTCAGACGGTGGGTATTAACAGCAGGTATTTTAATAATTTTGCCAGAGGACGCACAGTACAGTTGCCAATTATAAGGCCTAATATTTTAGAGTTCAAGGTACACAGCCGTGTACTAACTTTTCAGACGGTGGGTATTAACAGCAGGTATTTTAATAATTTTGCCAGAGAACGCACAGTACAGTTGCCAATTATAAGGCCTAATATTTTAGAGTTCAAGGTACACAGCCGTGTACTAACTTTTCAGACGGTGGGTATTAACAGCAGGTATTTTAATAATTTTGCCAGAGGAACGCACAGTACAGTTGCCAATTATAAGGCCTAATATTTTAGAGTTCAAGGTACACAGCCGTGTACTAACTTTTCAGACGGTGGGTATTAACAGCAGGTATTTTAATAATTTTGCCAGAGGACGCACAGTACAGTTGCCAATTATAAGGCCTAATATTTTAGAGTTCAAGGTACACAGCCGTGTACTAACTTTTCAGACGGTGGGTATTAACAGCAGGTATTTTAATAATTTTGCCAGAGGAACGCACAGTACAGTTGCCAATTATAAGGCCTAATATTTTAGAGTTCAAGGTACACAGCCGTGTACTAACTTTTCAGACGGTGGGTATTAACAGCAGGTATTTTAATAATTTTGCCAGAGGACGCACAGTACAGTTGCCAATTATAAGGCCTAATATTTTAGAGTTCAAGGTACACAGCCGTGTACTAACTTTTCAGACGGTGGGTATTAACAGCAGGTATTTTAATAATTTTGCCAGAGGACGCACAGTACAGTTGCCAATTATAAGGCCTAATATTTTAGAGTTCAAGGTACACAGCCGTGTACTAACTTTTCAGACGGTGGGTATTAACAGCAGGTATTTTAATAATTTTGCCAGAGAACGCACAGTACAGTTGCCAATTATAAGGCCTAATATTTTAGAGTTCAAGGTACACAGCCGTGTACTAACTTTTCAGACGGTGGGTATTAACAGCAGGTATTTTAATAATTTTGCCAGAGGACGCACAGTACAGTTGCCAATTATAAGGCCTAATATTTTATAGTTCAAGGTACACAGCCGTGTACTAACTTTTCAGACGGTGGGTATTAACAGCAGGTATTTTAATAATTTTGCCAGAGAACGCACAGTACAGTTGCCAATTATAAGGCCTAATATTTTATAGTTCAAGGTACACAGCCGTGTACTAACTTTTCAGACGGTGGGTATTAACAGCAGGTATTTTAATAATTTTGCCAGAGGACGCACAGTACAGTTGCCAATTATAAGGCCTAATATTTTAGAGTTCAAGGTACACAGCCGTGTACTAACTTTTCAGACGGTGGGTATTAACACCAGGTATTTTAATAATTTTGCCAGAGAACGCACAGTACAGTTGCCAATTATAAGGCCTAATATTTTAGAGTTCAAGGTACACAGCCGTGTACTAACTTTTCAGACGGTGGGTATTAACAGCAGGTATTTTAATAATTTTGCCAGAGGACGCACAGTACAGTTGCCAATTATAAGGCCTAATATTTTAGAGTTCAAGGTACACAGCCGTGTACTAACTTTTCAGACGGTGGGTATTAACAGCAGGTATTTTAATAATTTTGCCAGAGGACGCACAGTACAGTTGCCAATTATAAGGCCTATATATTTTATAGTTCAAGGTACACAGCAGTAGTGCCAAATATAGTTTGGTATGTAGCAGAGCACCTAATACACCACTAATGCCTCTCTCTGTCCCTACTCCAGCAGCTATCCCTGAATACAGCAGCCGTTCTCTGTAAAGTCTATATTGTAGTAAGCTATCACTGAAGTGCACTATAGTAGCCCTGATAAGGGCTTTTAATCACGCTCCTGCCTGTCCAACAGCTAAAACCTGTCTCTCCCTTCTCCAGCCTCTGTCCCTGACTAAGTTCACGCAGCATATGCGTACGAGCAGGAAGAGCTGAGTTTTTAATATTCGAGGTCACATGGTTTTTCCAGCCAATCCATGTAGACGCCGTTTTCGCGCTGCCAGCGTGCTCAGCGTGCCTGTCATACCCCCCCTGCATGGTGATTGGTGGAAAAAGAGCGCCAGGGAAGGTGGGAGGGGAAACGAATTCTAGGTGCGCCATCGCCGTTATACTCGAAAGAAATCGAGTACGCCGAATATCGTAGTATTCGATCGAATACCAGCTCGATCGAACACTACTCGCTCATCTCTAGTTATGAAGAAAGATTAAGAGTTGAATTTATTTAGTCTTGAGAAGAGATGTCTAAGGGGGAACATGATTAACCTATACAAATATATAAATGGGCCATACAAAAAATACAGTGAAAAACTGTTCCATGAAAAATCCCCTCAAAAGACAAGTGGGCACTGCCTCCGACTGGAGAAGAAAAAGTTCAGTCTCCAGAAGCGTCAAAGCTTCTTTACTGTAAGAACTCCGTATATGTAATATGTGGAATAGACTTCATCAGGACGTGGTCACAGCAGGAACAGTGGACAGTTTTAAGAAGGGTTTAGATGAATTTTTAAAAGTAAATCACATTAATGCTTATGAACAAATGTTTTCCAATCGTAACTATGTATGTAACTAATATATTAAAGATTTTTTGGTAATGCTATTTTTAATTTTTCATGTCACTATATAAAAAAATACTGCAATTTTTGCACTGGCCACTAAAATTAGGCGCCACTTCTTGGTCTGCACAGATCAATTTGCTTCATCATTATCACAGGCATGATTACAATAACAGATATCACCTATATACAGTACATATAGATAACACAGGATCCACCATTCCCAAAAGGTGATTGTCAAATCTTATCTTCTCCCTCCTGACCTCTGCACAGGTCACAGAGCATGCCTAGAAAACTCTCTCCTGTCCATTGTGTCTATGGTTCATGGTGGCTGCTGTAAAGCATACACTGACGAGCAAAAGGGTAACAATGTTTTGAACTTTTGACTTTCTGGCTCCATATCTCACCATCCACTACAGCTTCAAAAGTGAGCCTACCATCATTTTATAGACATATCATCTTGGCTATCTTACACATAAATTGGACTTGCAACTATTTAGCATATGATTAGTTATGCAGATTCTTGTCATGTAACTGCATTGCAATAGTGATTCAGAATGTGTGCTTGTGACTGATTTAAAGGGGTTGTGCCATGAAAAATATTCTACATTTTTTAAACCAGCTCCTGGATCTGAATACTTTTGTAATTGCATGTAATTCAAAATTTAGTATAACTAAAGCTCCACATGCTGTCTGTTCTTTTCCTTATTTCTCCATCCACCTCAAAGCAGTGGTCGCACCCGCTCAGTTTCAATCAACTGTCCCCAGCCATATCTTCTGTTAGACCTTGTGACTGTAACAGGAAGAGACCTACAGTAGAAAGTTCATGCCCCCTGTAAAAGAACGCTCCCTCTTAGCTGCTAGCATGAAATAAATCTAACAGAACAACTGAAGCAATGAATGGGCAGATCTTTGGATCCATGTGAGGCACAAAGATGGTTCTAGCTTTCTTAGGGATTGTCATGTACTATACGATGTCTTATTTTAATTTTTACCTACATACAAGAATGCTATAATCATGGAATCACCAAAACCAGTAATAGTTTAGTAATCCCACATGTGCGTAATGAGATGACAAGCTGCCTTTACTGGGATTTGGACAGAATCTTTAAAATGCACTATGCCCTGTTTGCTGAAGCTTCAGTAGAAAGCCACACACTGTGCTCATCTGCTGTCACTCGTAGATATTTGTATCTTACAATAACAGCAATTACAAGTGACGGAGGGAACGCTCAGTGGACAGTAATGGCACAATGACTTGTAGTTTGAGTCTTGTAAAGTTTGAGCATTTTGCTTTTTTGCCTATAGAGTTATTACCATTGTTTTATTCAGTCGTTGGTTTATAGAGAGAGAAGAAACAAAATCATAAGATGCTCCATAGTGCAGAATCACTAGATAGCAGGTTTAATCATTAATGCAGTTTTCCGAGATGTTAATACTGATGACCTGTCCACTAGACATCAGGTCATCAGTATTTGGTGGCTACGACACCCGGAACTCCCGTCAAACAGCTGCTCAAGAAAGCAGCAGCGCTCGCAGTAGCGCCGCGGCCTTCTCGCTGCACGTGTCGGTCACATGGCCTAGGCATCATTGAAGTGAATGTACCTGAGCTACGTTACCAAGCACAGCTGCTATACAATGTACGACGCTGTGCTTTGTGAGCATGAAGAAGGATGAGGCGCTCACAGGAGCACCGGTGCCTTCTCAAGCAGATGAGCGGCGGGGGTCCCTGCTGTCGGACCCCTACCAATCAGATACTGGTGACCTATGAGGATAGTTATTAAAATCTCAGAATACCCTTTTAAATTAGATGTAGGGTGTTGACCAAACCAAGTAGAATTATATCAGCTGTATTAAATATATCTGTGACCTGTAGAAGTCACCTGCCAGGCCGTAAACACATAGGCCCAGTTCAAATGTTTTCAATGTGTTTTAGGGTACAAAGATGCTTAGCCATAGGAAAATGTACAGTTTTCTCTTTAATTGTGTGATTATAAGACCTCATCCTTGCTTTTAAGTTCCTGCACTGATTCTCCAACATAGAGACCCCCAACAGGACCTATAGTGCAGCGAATCAGGTACACAACATTAGATGTACAACAAGTGAATGTCCCAGGGATCTTGTAGTCCTGCTATGTGTTGGAGTTTCGGATCTCGTCTATCATCATTACATGGGAACAAGTTTTACCTCTCATTACGTTGCAGGGAGAAAGTTCTGTTTTGTGTAGTACAGGGTAATGTACTCCTAATCAGAACATTTCTATGATTTGGAAGTTGACGGTAGCATTGCAGGGGTGGATCTTGGAAAAATAGTTTTCAGCTAGACATCCTTCTGTAGGTCATTATGTAATTCTCAATACCTCTAGTTGTGGGTTGTAGGTCACTACCATAGGTATACAGTGGTTTCCTTCTTTTTCATTGTATTTGAAAAGTTGACTTATGGGTATTCTGGTGGCTCTTGTGATTTGATCTTCAAATGAAGCAGCCCTGATGTAAAAATGTCCTTTTCAGATAGTATAAATGTTCATCCCAGTCTGATGGGTTGGAACAGGTGTGATTATAGATGGCCTGACTGTAGATGTTTATTAATGTATTTGGGGTGGAAGCTGTCCCATTTGAGGTCTGTAGGCTGATCAATAGGTTTTTGATACAGAGATGTCTGTATTGAGCTGTTTTGAAGTTTTATAGTGGTGTCCAGAAGGCTGATTTCGGTATTTTAATAGTTATGGGTCAGGTTTATGGTGGAATGAAGTTCATTGAAAAGTTCATGGAATGATATTAGTTCATTTTCAGAGTTAGTCCAGATAATTAGGATATCTAATATATAAAGCTGAGTGTATGTGTGTGTGTGTGTGTGTGTGTGTGTGTGTGTGTATGTCCGCTAAAGGAATCCGCACCGCTGCAGCTACAATCACAAAATTTGGCACACATGTACATCAGGTGTCCGGGAAGGTTTTAGAACAGTTTTCAACTCTCCAGGACGTACCGTTCCTGAGATATTCCCAAAAAATGCATTAGCCAATAGTAGCCTGGTCACATGACCCTTATCAGCCAATAGAAGCTCACAGGCACACATCAGGTTTCTATGACAACCTAGCCAGTTCACTGCTTTAGGTCTGCATTAAAGAGGCAGAGCACTGTGGATGACAATGGTAAATGGGTATTCCCGGTTACCATAACTATAACTTATGTTTTAGACTAACTCATCATCAATCATTACCTCATATAATGTAAATTTTACATATTTACTGTTCAGTAGTAATAAAAGATGTTTTCTTCCACTGCTACCCACCTTCCTCCTAAATCAGGCATCGACCTGTAATTCCGGCCACCGTCAAAAGAAGGACTTAAAAGCTCCACCCCCAGATCCCACTAAGCCACGCCCCTAACTCAGTCAGGCCACGCCCCTTCCATGCTGCATTTGACCGGGATTAAAAATATTGGTAAAAATCACCTTCTGTCAGCTGCAGGGGTGGGGGGAGGGTGACTTTCTCCCTGCAGCTCATTGCTCAGACTGCACAGTGCTGCTGCTGAGAGTGCTGCTGCTGTGTCCATCCAGGCCCTGCGCATGACAGAGGACAGGGAGTCTGAAAGCCAGACCGTCCAGCCTAAAACAAGACCTCTGGCCACCCTAGGGGCAGGCTGATGTTAGGGTGGCCAGATGTCCGGCTTTAGGCTGGACAGTCCAGTTTTCTGGCTACCTGTTCTCCGTCCGACGCAGTGCCTGGACAGACACAGAGATGTCCACCCTTTCAGTAGCCTACACTCAGACAGCTTCTCCTCCATGTCTTCACGGAGCCAGGGGGGGTGTGGCCTCATGTTTAGTGTTGTGTCTTCATGGGAACTGGGGGCGCTGTTTCACGTTTGGGGGAATGGCCGGTGAGGTCTGGCTTTCTGGGGTGAAGACAGTGGCCACTCTAGCTGCTGTGGAGGTCACAGTTAAAGGGGCGGGCTTCTGTAGAGGTCACTGTTAAAGGGGTGGGCAGCTGTAGAGGTCACTGTTAAAGGGGCAGGCTGCTGTAGAGGTCACTGTTGAAGGGGCAGGCTGCTGTAGAGATCACTGTTTAAGGGGCGGGCTGCTGTAGAGGTCACTGTTAAAGGGGCGGGCCACTGTAGAGGTCACTGTTAAAGGGGCGGGCTGCTGTAGAAGTCTCTGTTAAAGGGGTGGGTCGCTGTAGAGGTCACTGTTGAAGGGGCGGGCTGCTGTAGAGGTCACTGTTAAAGGGCCGGGCTGCTGTAGAGGTCACTGTTTAAGGGGCAGGCTGCTGTAGAGGTCACTGTTTAAGGGGCGGGCTGCTGTAGAGGTCACTGTTAAAGGGGCGGGCCACTGTAGAGGTCACTGTTAAAGGGGCGGGCTGCTGTAGAAGTCTCTGTTAAAGGGGTGGGTCGCTGTAGAGGTCACTGTTGAAGGGGCTGGCCGCTGTAGAGGTCACTGTTAAAGGGGCAGGCACTGTAGAGGGCACTCTCGATATCTTTTAACGACAAACACACACAAACAGTAAAAGAAATAAATTAAATATACCCGGGCGAAGCCGGGTCCTTCAGCTAATCATCAATAAAGCTGAAGTAGGCAAAGGTTTTAATGGGGCAGGATATCAAGAAGTTACTTGCCATAAAAAGGTTTCCATATTGTGGAGCTATTTTGATGTTCATGGCACCTTCAGGGAGGGGACCTATGATTGCAAGTTTGTTCAGTAAGTTTGCTTCAGTAGAAGCATTTTCCAAAATTTTAATACTGAAAATCCATCCTTAATATAGGCTATCTATATCAAATTCGTGGGGGTACAACTTGGACATACAGTGCCTTGCGAAAGTATTCGGCCACCAGTAACTTTTCAACCTTTTGCCACATTTCAGGCTTCAAACAAAAAGATATAACATTTTACATCTTTGGTGAAGAATCAACAACAAGTAGGTCACAATTGTGAAGTGGAACGAAATTTATTGGATCATTTAAAAACTTTTTGTAATAATAAAACTGAAAAGTTGGGCGTGCAAAATTATTCGGTCCATTTACTTTCAGTTCAGAAAACTCACTCCAGAAGTTCATTGAGGATCTCTGAATGATCCATTGTTGTCCTAAATGACTGATGAAGATAAATAGAATCCACCTGTGTGTAATCAAGTCTCCGTATAAATGCACCTGCTCTGTAATAGTCTCAGGGTTCTGTTTAAAGCACAGAGAGCATCATGAAGACCAAGGAACACACCAGGCAGGTCCGTGATACTGTTGGAGAGGTTTAAAGCCGTATTTGGATACCAAAAGATTTCCCAAGCTTTAAACATCCCAAGGAGCACTGTGCAAGCGATCATATTGAAATGGAAGGAGTATCAGACCACTGTAAATCTACCAAGACCCGGCCATCCCTCTAAACTTTCATCTCAAACAAGGAGAAGACTGATCAGAGATGCAGCCAAGAGGCCCATGATCACTCTGGATGAACTGCAGAGATCTACAGCTGAAGTGGGAGAGTCTGTCCATAGGACAACAATCAGTCGAATACTTCGCAAATCTGGCCTTTATGGAAGAGTGGCAAGAAGCCATTTCTCAAAGATATCTATAAAAAGTCTTGTTTACAGTTTGCCACAAGCCACCTAGGAGACACACCAAATATGTGGAAGAAGGTGCTCTGGTCAGATGAAACCAAAATCAAACTTTTTGGAAAAAATGCAAAACGATATGTTTGGCGTAAAAGCAACACAGCTCATCACCCTGAACACACCATCCCCACTGTCAAACATGGTGGTGGCAGCATCATGGTTTGGGCCTGCTTTTCATCAGCAGGGACAGGGAAGATGGTTAAAATTGATAGGAAGATGGATGGAGCCAAATACAGGACCATTCTGGATGAAAACCTGTTGGAGTCTGCAAAAGACCTGAGACTAGGACGGAGATTTATCTTCCAACAAGACAATGATCCCAAACATAAAGCAAAATCTACAATGGAATGGTTCAAAAATAAACGTATCCAGGTCTTAGAATGGCCAAGTCAAAGTCCAGACCTGAATCCAATTGAGAATATGTGGAAAGAGCTGAAAACTGCTGTTCACAAACACCCTCCATCCAACCTCAAAGAGCTTGAGCTGTTTTGCAAGGAAGAAATGGCAATAATTTCAGTCTCTAGATGTGCAAAACTGATAGAGACATACCCCAAGAGACTTGCAGCTGTAATCGCAGCAAAAGGTGGCGCAACAAAGTATTAATGTAAGGGGGCCGAATAATTTTGCACGCCCCACTTTTCAGATTTATTATTACAAAAAAAGTTTAAATGATCCAATAAATTTCGTTCCACTTCACAATTGTGACCCACTTGTTGTTGATTCTTCACCACAATTTTAAAATGTTATATCTTTTTGTTTGAAGCCTGTAATGTGGCAAAAGGTTGAAAAGTTACTGGTGGCCGAATACTTTCGCAAGGCACTGTATGTCCAAGTTGTACCCCCACGAATTTGATATAGATAGCCTATATTAAGGATGGATTTTCAGTATTAAAATTTTGGAAAATGCTTCTAAGTGGTTGACAAAATTGGAAACAAAGGCAATAGAAATTATATAATGGCACATGTTACATGCTTTAAACTCCAGAACAGGGCCCCCGAAGTTAACTGAGAGCAGCCATGCATGTGCGTCCACCCTATTTTTACCACTGTGGGAGCTGGTTCAGGCCATGCTTGTGCGGTGCACTGTCCATTCATCGCTGTGCAGACTTAGACTGGGCCACTGGGGAACAGGTGAAACCCCTGGTGGACCCCTGAGCCAGGGTGGGCCCTAGTCCTCCTGCCCCTGCACAAGTGGCACGTGGCACAGTAGACTGCACTAAATAGATATTCAGTGTATAGCATCTCAACTGGCCTATGTGTCCATATAACAACTGGGTAGATTATTTAACAATCTACCCAGTTTAGTAGATGCATCAGATGGCTTAGATGACTTTTAGGTACAAAGCCAGACCAGTGAGCATCTTCTTTCCTCAGGGACCTACCTTTTTGAAGTCGCTGACGTCATCTTGCAGTGTCTACCTGGTGCCTCACGCTGTGCAGGCATGTGTTCTTGGCTCAAATAACTAAGGGGGCTCCTTTCTGGAGATAGGAGTGGATCTCCATGGTGGGAACTGCCCCTATCCTACATTGATGATGTATCCTATTGATATCCCATCAATGTCCCAGATGGGCCATCCTCTTTAAATTAAACATGTCTGTCATACAATGTAATCATATTTTAGAACCATTTACTGGTCAGTTTTGACTTCAAATACCTGTATAGTGTATATACAGTATACAGGGGCGGATTGGCTATAGACCTTACAGGGAAATTTCCCGGTGGGCCGATGCCCAGAAGGCCGGCCAGTGGAAGTTTTTGGGGATGTATTCTGTGCTGGGGGCAGTATTTTGTGGTAGACTGTGGTATTTGGCTCTGTTGGGGTGGTATAATGTGCCACAATATGGTATTGCTGGTCCTGCCTTCCATCAAATTGGACCTGACTACAAAACGGGGCCACTTTTAGTATCTTTTACAGGGCCACTTTAAGTTCCCAGTCCGCCCCTGACAGTATATACACTACATCCGCCCATCTGCCTTGTGCTTTTAATCAGAGTATCCCATGGATTCTACATTGCCCTGAAATTTGTAGGCCAAAAGCCCAGATGCAAGACTGTTAGAGTAGGTCCCGTCTGATAGAAGCCATCTTGTCACTGGTAGATGCACCCAACATATTCTTAATCAAAAATGTGTCCAAAAAGCTTCTAATTTTCATATAGTAAGTATATCATTAATGCAGTTTACATTTATTCATATTTTCAATGTTCATTATATAAAGGGTCATTATATATCATTATATATAATATATATATATATATATATATATATACTAGCAGAAAGACCTTCGCCTGGGTATATTTCATCTATTTCATTTAATGTTTCTGTGTGTCATTGCAGAGAGAAAGTCAATGCAGCTGACAGAAGTTGATTTTTACCTTCATTTTTTCAATCCCCATTGGCTGCGGATTGGGAGGGGGCATGACCTGACCGGGTCGGGGGCGTGGTTTACCGGGACCTTGGGGGGGGTGCTTTTAGGTCCTTTTTTTCAGGGTGGCCTGAATTATAGGTCAATGCCATGGTAATTTGAGGATAGCAGTGGAAGAAAACATTGCTTCGCACGGGTATATTTAATCTATTTCATTTAATGTTTGTGTGTGTCATTGCAGAGAGAAAGTCTCCTTCCCACCCATTTCTGTAGCTGACAAAAGTTGATTTTTACCTTCATGTTTTCAATCCCCATTGGCTGCGGAGTGGGAGAGGGCGTGGCCTAACCGGGGGCGTGGTTTAGCGGGACCTTGGGGGGGGTTGCTTTTAAGTCCTTTCAGTGGAAGAAAACATCTTTTATTACTACTGAACGGTAGTAGTATAATATTAGTCTATTTCATCTAATGTTTCTGTGTGTTGTTGCAGAGAGAAACTCACCCTCCCACCCCTGCAGCTGACAGAAGTTTATTTTTACCTTCATTTTTTCAATCCCAATTGGCTGCGGAGGGGGAAGGGGGCGTGGCCTGACAGAGTCAGGGTGTGGCTTAGTGAAACCTGGAGCAGGTGTTGTAAGTCCTTCTTTTGAGAGTGGTGTGAATCACAGGTCGGTGCCATGGTAATTTATGAGGACACGCAATGGGTAGCAGTGGAAGATTTGCTACTGAACGGTCATAGTCTAAAATTAGTCTAAAACATAAGTTATATTTATGGTAACCGGAATACTCCTTTAACAGTATCATCCACAGCGCTCTGCCCCTTTAAAGCATTGAATAGAAATGACTGGATTATTACCTGAGATCCTCAGCTGGCTGCTAATTACCTGGCTGTGTTATTATGAAAACCTGCCCTCCCTGTGTGTGTCTGTGCAGAGAATGGCAGTTGGGGTTTAAAACCAATGCTGTCAGGCTAATATTGGCTAATGAAGGTCATATTTTGGGAATATCTCGGAACGTTATGTCCTACAGAGATGAGACCTGGTACCTAAAACCTTCCCGGGCACCTGATATACCTGTGTGCCGAATTTGGTGAAAATCGGTCCAGTAGTTTGGTCGTACATAGAGAACAGACAGACGGACAGACAGAAACTCATTTTTTTAATATTAAGATATATATATATACGAGCAGAAAGACCCGGCTTCGCCTGGGTATATTTCATCTATTTATTTAATGTTTCTGTGTGTCGTTGCAGAGAGAAAGTCAATGCAGCTGACAGAAATTGATTTTTACCTTCATTTTTTCAATCCCTATTGGCTGTGGAGTGGGAGGGGGTGTGGTTTAATGGGACACGGGGGAGAAGGGGGGTTAAGTCCTTCATTTCAGGGTGGCCTGAATTATAGGTTAATGCCATGGTAATTTGAGGAAACACAATGGGTAGCAGTGAAAGAAAACATTGCTTTGCGCGGGTATATTTAATCTAATTCATTTAATGTTTCTGTATGTTGTTGCAGAAAGAAATCCAGCAGAGAGAAAGTCATCCTCCCTCCCATCCCTGCAGCTGACAGATGTTGATTTTTACCTTCAATTGTTCAATCTCCATTGGCTGCGGAGTGGGAGGGGTCATGGCCTGACTGAGTCGGGGGCGTGACGTTGCAAGACCTGGGGCGGGGTTTTAAGTCCTTCTTTTGATGGTGGCCAGAATTACAGGTCGATGCCATGGTAATTTATGAGGACACGCCATGGGTAACAGCGGAAGAAAACATTGCTTTGCACGGGTATATTTAATCTATTTCATTTAATGTTTCTGTATGTTGTTGCAGAAAGAAATCCAACCTCCCTCCCACCCCTGCAGCTAACAGAAGTTGATTTTTACCTTCATTTTTTCAATCCCCGTTGGCTGTGGAGTGGGAGGGGGCGTGGCCTGACAGAGTCGGAGCGTGGTTTCGCGAGATCTGGGGCGGGGGTCAGAGTGGCATGAATTACAGGTCGATGACATGGTAATTTATGGGGACCCGCAATGGGTAGCAGTGGAAAAAAACATCTTTTATTAGTACTGAATGGTCGTAGTCTAAAATTAGTCAATTTCATCTACGATTTTTCTGTGTCGTTGCAGAGAGAAATTCACCCTCCCACCCCTGCAGCTGATTTTTTTCAATCCCTGTTGCCTGCGGAGTGGGAGGGGGCGTGGCCTGGCAGAGTTGGGGGTGTGGATTATCAAGATGCTTCGAACGGTTGTAGTCTGAAATTAGTCTATTTCATCTAAAATTTTGTGCGTCATTGCAGAGAGAAATTCACCCTCCCACCCCTACAGCTCACAGAAGTTTATTTTTCCCTTCATTCTTTCAATCCCTGTTGGCTGCGGAGTGGGAGGGGGCATGACCTGACAGAGTTGGGGGTGTGGCTTAGCAAAGCGCTTCGCATAGGTGATTTAATCTATTTCATTTAATGTTTCTGTGTGTCGTTGCAGAATGGCTGCAGAGTGAGAGGGGGCGTGGTCTGACAGAGTTGGGGGCGTGACTTAGCAAGACGATTCGAACAGTTGTAGTCTATAATTAGTCTATTTTATCTAAAATTTTTGTGTGTCGTTGCAGAGAGAAATTCACCCTCCCACCCCTGCAGCAAACAGAAGTTTATTTTTACCTTTATTTTTTCAATCCCCATTGGCTGCGGAGTGGGAGGCGTAGCCTGACAGAGTCGGGGGCGTGGATTAGCAAGACGCTTCACATGGGTGTATTTAATCTATTTCATTTAATGTTTCTGTGTGTCGTTGCAGAAAGAAAGTCAACCTCCCACCCATCCCTGCAGCTGACAGAAGTTGATTTTTACCTTTATTTTTTCAATCCCTGTTGACTGCGGAGTGGGAGGGGGCGTGGCCTTACAGAGTCGGGGCGTGGCTTAGCAAAGCGCTTCGCATAGGTGCATTTAATCTATTTCATTGAATGTTTCTGTGTGTCATTGCAGAATGGCTGCGGAGTGAGAGGGGACGTGGCCTGACAGAGACGGGGCGTGGCTTAGCAAAAGGCTTTGAACGGTTGTAGTCTATAATTAGTCTATTTCATCTAAAATTTTTGTGTGTCGTTGCAGAGAGAAATTCACCCTCCCACCCCTGCAGCAAACAGAAGTTTATTTTTACCTTCATTTTTTCAATTCCCATTGGCTGCGGAGTGGGAGGGGGCGTGACCTGACAGAGTCGGGGGCGTGGATTAGCAAGACGCTTCGCATGGGTGTAGTTAATCTATTTTATTTAATGTTTCTGTGTGTTGTTGCAGAAAGAAAGTCAACCTCCCACCCATCCCTGCAGCTGACAGAAGTTGATTTTTACCTTTATTTTTTTAATCATTTTATTTTTTCAATCTCTGTTGGCTGCGGAGTGAAAGGGGTGTGGCCTGACAGAGTTGGGGGTGTGGCTTAGTGAGACCTGGGGCGGGGGTTTTAAGTACTTCTTTTAGGGTGGCCTGAATTAAAGGTCAATACCATGCTTATTTATGAGCCCACGCAATAGGCAGCAGTGGAGGAAAACATCTTTTATTACTACTGAACTGTAGTAATAGAAAAAAACATAAGTTATATTTATGGTAACCGGAATACCTTTAACAGTGTCAGTAAATAGAAATGGATGAGATCCTCAGCTGCTGATAATTACCTGGTTGTTATGGAAACCTGCCCTCCCTGTGTGCCTTTGCAGAGAATGGCAGTTGGAGTTTAAAACCAAAGTTCCCAGTTGTAATGTTGGCTAATGGAGATCATATTTTGGGAATATCTCAGGAACGGTATGTCCTAGAGAGATGAGACCTGGTCTAAAACCTTCCCGGACACCTGATGTACCTGTGTGCCGAATTTGGTGAAAATCGGTCCAGTAGATTGGTCGCGCATAGAGAACAGACAGACAGACAGACAGAAACTCATTTTTATATTATTAAGAGATTACTTAAACAGATGCATTAAATCCCCCAGCTTGTTAAACATTTCTAGACTGGCTGGACCAGTTTGAGTGAAATTGAAATAGGTGGTAACCTAAAGTGACATAGTAAGATTAATATATAATGCAAGGTGTGCAACTACAGTAGAATTACACAAGAACAGAAGGGAAGGTTTCACTGTGTGACAATTAGATCATAGTCAAATGTAATTTCCCTAATAATGGTGCGTTAACATAATTGTTTTTAGTTTCAAAAATTCTATATACAGTATTTTAATATCAGGACATCACATCACATCCCCATATCAGCGCTCCATGTCAGACCCCCATCAGACTTCAGATCAGCCCTTTCAGACCCCCATCAGACCTCAGATCAGCCCTTTTTAGACCCCCATAAGCCCTTTCATACCCCCATCAGCCATTTCAGACCCTCATCAGACCTCAGATCAGCCCTTTTTAGACCCCATCTGCCATTTCAGAACCTCATCAGACCTCAGATCAGCCCTTTTTAGACCCCCATCTGCCATTTCAGAACCTCATCAGACCTCAGATCAGCCCTTTTTAGACCTCCATCAGCCATTTTAGACCCCCATCAGACCTCAGATCAGCCCTTTTTAGACCTCCATCAGCCATTTTAGACCCCCATCAGACCTCAGATCAGCCCTTTTTAGACCTCCATCAGCCATTTTAGACCCCCATCAGAACTCAGATCAGTCCTTTTTAGACCCCATCAGCCATTTCAGACCCCCATCAGACCTCAGATCAGGCCAAAACAACAAACTCCGCTTACCTCTCCTGCGCCGCGGCTCCTCTTCTTCTCTTTCTTCACTAGTATGTATTAGGTGCTGGAAGCGTGGAAACATACTCACCCTCCTGTGCTGAAGCTCTGCTCCAGGTTCAGCGCTCCTCTGTCTTCTCCTGCCGGCGCTGCACTGTCACCTGACTGCGTGCAGTGCCAGGTCAGAGTGCGCACTTTACGTCCTGATGCTGTACCGGGTCAGGACAGTGCAGCCCTGGCAAGAGACGACAGGGGAGCACTGGACCCAGAGAGGAGCTGCAGCGCAGGAGGGTGAGTATGTTTCCCTGCTCCCAGCACCTAATAAATACTAGTGAGCGCTTCCATAATGGAAGCGCTCACTAGTATTCGCTTTATAAGATGCAGGACCATTTTCCCCCTACTTTTGGTGGAAAAAAGTGCGTCTTATAAAGCGAAAAATACGGTACATGCTTAATATATACATGCAAAAAACATGCAATACTTAACATACAGTATATGGATACCTTGCATGCGTACACTCCATATACAATCCATATTTTTCTCTTTATAAGGCACACCAGAGTATAAGACGCACCCAGGTTTATACAACAGAAAATTAGAAGAAATATTTTCTAGGTCCTCTTTGAAGGGAATGTGGTTTACTGGTGGTTTACTGAAGAGGTGGGGTCAAGGTCAGTAACTTTCAGGTGTAGCATGGGGGGGGGACAATAGTAGCTCCTGTTACCCTTACTGTGACATCTGCTGACCATTGTAACAACCAGCAATGGTGCATGTGGTCACTTCATTAAATATACCTATCCAAATAAAGGCATGACATTGCTCTGTTGTATCCTGCTATGCTTCTTGATCTGCTAGATTATTTTTAGGTATTTGCGACATACACACAGCACTGCGAATCGCAGACTTATCTTTAATAAAAACTCATATTCCTATACACTAGTGTGGACCGTAGGTTTCCTACTCTGGCTCCTCCCATTCATGACACCATCAAAGGTCCTTAAGCTGTACAGTACTTGGGGGTTTTCATTTCCTTTATGTACAGCATAGGACCTTCCTCTCCATGTACACCACAGATCGTTCGGCCTGCTCTCCTTCCTGCCGCTGATCATACAGATTGATGTCAGGCAGCGAGATAAGTGTGTAGACTCACACCTCTCTCACTGATCCAGCATAGCGCTGTATGCTCGCTCACTCACCCGGATGATTAAGGAAAGAGTCAGGGGCTCTGGCCATGCTGGATCAACCTAACTGCAGATTATAAGACGCAGACACTTTTTAGCAAGATTTTTTCTTGCTAAAAGCTGCGTCTTATAAAGCAGAACATATGGTACTTGCTTCTCACACATACAACAGTGAACTCACTCACTACATACAGTATACACATAGTATAATATATATACCACTGACAATTGAAGTGAATAACATTATTTGGTATTTTTTTTACAATGGCAGCAGTGAGATACATATGGAAGCAGTTGGACAGTTAGTTCATGAAGATGATTTATTGATAGCTGGAAATATGGACAAGCAAATTTGTGAAAGCTAGGCAAATCATATCATCTTTTAAATGGCAGATATCGCGAGGAGTTCCTGTTATGCAGTGGTTAGTACCTACCAAAAGTGTTCGAAGGGACAACCAGTGAACCTGGCAGGATTATGTGTACCTAAGGCTCATTGATATGCGTGGGAAGTGAAGGCTAGCCATCTGGTCCAGTCTCACAGAAGAGTTACTATAGCACACATCATAGAAATCATTACTGCTGGCTATGACAGAAATAGTAATATTTGAGGTCAATTTTGCTTAAGTCTGTTGGTGTACTTTATGCCACAATTTTACATTATGCTGCATGTTTGATAAAACACTTTTGTCTAGAAAAGCTACTCCAGTTTTCCTACACCATCCTCTTTGTGGAGTGAAATAGCAACTTTCTTGTGATTTTTTAAAAAAAAAGTCTCATTGATAAATCTGGAGTCAAACTAATTAACATAACTAACCACGCTCCCCCTCCCCATTTCAAAGCTAGAGCAAGTGGTGTAAAAATGCAAAAAGTCACAAAAATCTCATTTGCGGCTTTTTGAAATCAGGATTCTGGGGTGAAGGCATGATAAATCAGGGCGACAGTATATTGCAGAATGCTGTGTATAGGGCTGCTTAGCCACAGACTAGTGAGAGCATCCATGCTGAACTCTGTCCACCACTGATTCCACCTACAGTGAGCATGTAAGCATCATCATTGGACCATGGAATGGTGGAAGAAAGTGGTCTGAAGAATCTTGCTTGTTTTTATATTATATGCACAGTCTTGTGTGCGTAGGTCTCTTACCCGAGGAAGAGATGGCACCAGGATGCACTATGGGAAGAAGGCAGTGAGATGCTCTGGGCAGTGTTCTGCTGGGTCTTGGGGTAATCTGAGGTAAAAGGTTACAAACTACAAAACCTTAAGAAAAAAGGGAAACAAATATGCTTGGTAAATTCCAGATAACCACAACAGCTTGTTACATTAATCTGTAAATTGTATACATAGTCTTCATATATCATCACCAGGACATATCTGCACATAACATGAAATGATGTGCAAAATAAATCTTATTTCTACTCATTACGACATCCCAATGCTGTCCTGCTCAAGGAAAATGCTTGGCTTAAAAAAAGTTTTCATGGGCCGTGTCTGTGTCAGGACTTTTTAAGAACCCAATAGTTTCTTCAGCCCTGTGGAGGAAAGCATGGTTAATCCTTGCCCGTTCCTGCCAACACTGATGCCACTGCCGCTGCTGCACTCACTTGGGCTGCAGGCTCTTCTGCTCGGGTCCCAACTGGAAGTGTTCCCTTGTCATCCTGTTCAGCTGCCTTTACACTTAGGCAACTGAACAGAATGGCAAGGGAGCATTTTCAGGGCGCAGCTCATATGAGTGCAGCAGAGGCGGAAAAGTACTAACCCAGCAGTCTTTCCTCCACGGTCCTGAAGAAAGCATTGAGTTCTTGAAGAACCCCTTTAAACTCCATTCAATGAGCTGCATTTCGAGACAGGGATATCATGGACTGGGGTGGCACTCTTTCTGGAGAAACAGCTAACCTTTTTCTAGTAGCCAAGTAGTAGAGAAAACAAGCAAGGAATGTTTGATCAAATTAATGATATCTAATTTTATGACATTATGGTGCTTAAGAGCTGTATTGGCAGAGTATGAAAATAAAGATATCGCCATTTGTATTAAATATTCTTCTACTTGTCTCTACTCCTTGCCTACTACATTCGGGATGTATGATACAAGGCTCCTAGGAGATACGTACCAATAGATCATTGAGAACTGCTGAGGCTAAGGGTATGTAGTAGCATATATTAACCCCTCAAAAGACTGCACGCAGGGGCATAATTACCAAAGCGGCAGACCATCCGATTGCTATGGGACCCAGGGCAAGAGGAGGCCCAGTCTTAGTTAGGATTAACCCCCTCTTCTACTGGGGGTTAAAACTTGGTCAGGACTCTACCCTCTAAAGGAACAACTTTTAGCAAATGAGGCAGTGGAAAAAATGGCCCAAGGGTCATTGAAAGCATTGGACATTTTCTGCCCAAACCCTTCTATCATGTGTGGGGGGGCCTTACTTCTCTATGTACGCCACTGACTGCACATATGGCATGAACAGGTGCAGCTGGTAATATGGAATGTCCCAACCACGCATGGGAACACCCAATTATGGACGGTATTTATGTTAGCCTGCCCATTTTCAGCCCAAAACAGCCCGAATGTGCCAGGACTCTTTGAAAATTAGGGAAGGTCATGGCGGGACAGTTGACATCCATGTTATTGGGCTATTATTATGGCAGCATTGTGGCTCGAGGGTGGAGCAGCCTGCTGTCATTATCTGATGCCATGGTTTATGTATAAAAACATTTTTGCTCCATGAAAATTTGTAAATCCTGTCAACTAAATTGTAGTGTTTTCTGAAAGTAGTAAATAGCTGTTTAAGCTGGAGCATGCTTTTCTACATTGCCCGTTCACCTTTTTTATTATGTATTTTGTGACACCTGACAACCGCACAGTGTTTGTTTTCTTGGTTTCGGGACAGCTGCTATCATATGATAGACATAGTATAGCTGCAGAGCATGGGAGAGTGATAAGTGGGTGCCAGATAAGTGGCAGGGCTTATCTCATGGGAAACATAAGGTTCTTCTAAGGCAATTGCTGACAAAAGCAGAAGGAAAAGGCATTCTGTAAGACAATAACATGTCTTTAAAACTCTATCTATCTATCTATCTATCTATCTATCTATCTTTATCTAATCTATCTTTTTTGTATTTATCTTACTTATAACAGAAATCATTTAATGCTTAAAGGTTCTTCCTGTATGATCACACCATTAACTTTAAAGTATTCCTCAGCTCTGTCCTTAAATAACTGCTTCAAGATATCCAAGTATGTAAGCGTCAGCAATTGTGGCAGGAACATCTTTACATTCTGCTACATCGAGGGCTTGTAAGGTTACAGGCGATACTGTTGTGTACAGACTCTACTGTAATGTGTATGGTCAGCTGTAGTCTTCTCACATATGTGTCACTTAATATAGTATACTATATCTATGGTTAACATTTAGGACAGACATATACGATTACTGTATGGGCAATATATGAGGAGAATATGGAGTCAATGCTAGTCTACAGAGGTGTTCACACCTCTAATATGTACATATACAGTCGAATGCCATGCATTCCACACAATGTTTTCAAGAGATGTATATCTTTCTGTATTACACACCATATTACAGACTGAAATTCTTATATATGTGCATCTTTCTTGTTTTCCCAAGCTTATATAATGTGCATTCTTTTTTTTTTTTGTATGTATTTTATATTCGTGTTGCCTGAGATTTACTCGTCCCAATCACTTGTGAGGTGTATGGCAATGTGACGTAATTCTTGAACAGAGGCTGGCATGAATTCCTTGTTAAATTGCCAGGTGCTACATGTGCATGCTTACGCTGAATACTACATCCTGCTGATGATACAAAGTCATATATTTTTGTCCAAAACAAATATAAAATCTCAGCCAGCAGTTATAAAGAAGGAAAAAAAGCAGAGCAAAAGGATTAGCATGAAATAACAATAAGTAATAATTCAGGAAGCTCTGAATAGACACAAATGTATAACTTGAAAACAATGCACAAGGAAGTGTTTGAATGTCATCATGAGATACATTTGCTATTTCTACTGAAATATGAGAAAACCGAGCAATGATACACATAAACTGTTCTCATTTATACATTTGTATATTACATATACATTGTGGTGGATCTCACCAGAAAATTCAGATGATAAAAATATCATGAAACAATGAAGGGCACTTCAACCCACAGCTTGGCACAAGCATATGGACTGAACGTGTAGGTTTAGCATATGGGTCATACAGAAATTACAGATTTACTAAAAGATTGGATGCAGCAAGGTGATTCAGCAGAAGAGTTAGTTAGGTCCAGAAATATTTGGACAGTGACACAAGTTTGACTGGCCTTTGTTAGTACTCTTTGTGGTACTCTTTATCACTAGGCAGACCAAAAAATATTAATCATGAGTATTGTATGCAAGGCAACACTACTCTCTGAGAAGAACGGATGCAAATTCGCATTTACTAATTCTGCTGGCATTACACGGGATATCTCAAAATTTTATTTTTTTCAGGCAAGCTAATTTGTACACCTTTGGGTTCAAATTAGTGTTTCAAATTAGCGTTTCTTCAACAAAAAAAAGTAAAAGAAAAGAACACTAATCTTACTTCATACCATCCGAATTAAGATATGTGAATTTGCATATATTCTTCCTAGAAATCAAGAGTAGTGTTGCCTGGGATACAATACTCATCATGCATATTTTTTGGTCTCCCTATTGATAAATAGCACACTGAAGAGTACCCGCAATGGCCAGTCAGCCAAACAAAGAAGTTTTCTCTTGAATCAAATAAATATAAACCAGGACTGTGCCTCTCAGTAAAAAACATGTTTGTAAGTCACTTAGAATTGTAAAACAAAAATACCTTACTTGCATGTTGAGATATATTCAGTTCATATTTTCACAATGTGCATAGGGTCCTTACTACTGCATCCATACCACAGCTGATGTCATCCACTTCTATTCCTGTAGGTATAGCTCCTCCGCAATCCCTAGATTAGGAAAAATGACGAGGATCCCAGGATAGTGAGCAATATAGATTCAGGGTTTGGAAGTGATGGGGAAACAATGAAGGAGAGGCGATTCAGTTGTGGTTATTAATAAGCAGGAGGTATAATTGATTTTTTTTCATTAGACACTATACCTCAAAGACCTAAATATCAAGTTTGATATGAATTCCTGTTTGGTTTCAAAATTTTGAATGTAGCGATATTCATGGGGGTATATCTTTATTAGGTTATAAACGTAAGAGGTAATCACTGCAGTGATTGGATGTTAATTTAAATACGCTTGAGCGCAGCAGTAGAATGAATGAGAAATGGTATCCCTGTTTGGGCATATCTGAAAGAGGGATTACCTGTAGATATTGGATGGGGATTCAAAGATCTAGAGCACTAATTTTATCTACCTGTAAGAGGAAGTACTTGTTTGGTTCTTCCATGACATGTGATGTCATTGAAGGTCTTTGAGCTTGAGGTGAAACTTTGGTCATTTGGTATATATTGCGTTGAGAAAAATTAAGCATTTTTTTATATAGAGATTTTAAAGGGGTTCTCCGGGAATTAAGAAAATGAAAATACTTAAATATTACTTCATTATAAATATATCCCCAAATACCTTTCATTAGTTATTATGGCTCGTTTTCTCTGGGGAACAATCATTAGAAGAAACAAAATGGCCGCTGTCCTATTAGTACACACAAAACCTGTCCTAATCACACAAGAGGACATGTTACTTCACAACACTAAAGTAAAGAGCTTCCTCATCCTCCTCTCTGCTCTGCTTGTCAGGGATTATAATCCTGAATACAGATAAGATCGTCAACTGAATCTCTGTAGGAATTGAGTTCATGAGCAGCACTTGTATGCAGTCTCCATTACCACAGTCTGTCCTGTCCATCCTCTCTTTACTTCATGTCTCCTCATGAACTCCATTCCCACAAAGATTCAGCTAAATATCATATTAAACTGTATTCAGGACCATAATCTCTGACAAGTAGGAGAGGAGGATGAGGCAGCTCTTTACCTCAGTGTTGTGAAGTAACTTGTCCTGCTGTGTGATTAGGACAGGTTTTGTGTGTACTAATAGGACGGCGGCCATTTTATTTCTCCTAATGATTGTTCCCCAGAGAAAACGAGCCATTATAACTAATGAAAGGTATTTGGGAATATATTTATAATAAAAGTAATATTTATGTATTTTCATTTTCTTTTTTCCCGGGGAACCCCTTTAATGATTATGATCAATTTTTCACTTTTTATGCAGTTTTAACATTTATAATAATTATTATTTACAACAAAGATTGTTCTTATTTGTTTTGATATGTAATTCTAATGGTGTGGGGTAATTTATGAATTGAAGTATGATACTATATACGATGGAAGCGTTTTTGCTGATCCATGACGGCTCCAGCAAAAACGCAGATATGAAAGTAGCCTAAATCTGTGACCAAGCCCCTCTGTGGATGCTTTGCTGCTGCCTGGCCCCGTCAATCGAAGCAGCCCAGGAGGAGCTGGCCACAGAAAGGAGTGGAGCTTGGGTGCAACAAGAGCAATGGTGACAACATCGGGTCTAATTTGCCTATTAAAGGGAACCTGTCATTAACTTTATGCTACCCATACTAACGGCAGAATAAAGTAGAGACAGGTGAGTTGATTTCAGCAGTCTGTCATTTATAAGTTAAAAGTAATAGGTTGCCGAGAACCAACATCACAATCACTGCAGACTGGGCCTGGAAAAGAGTCATAGACACCTGAGAAGAGTCCTGTTTATTCATGAATTCCTGCTCTCCCTGCCCACCTGCTGATGACTGACAGGCTTCTACCTAGTTTTCTCCCTTTCTCTCTAGGAGAGAACTGCCAGTCGTCAGTGGATGGGCGGGAGAGCAGGAGATTATGAATAACCATGACTCTTCTCAGGTAGATTTGACCCTTTTCAAGGCCTGTGCTGCAATGATTATGATGCTCGTTCTCGGCAACCACTTACTTTTAGCTGATGACCGACACACCGCTGAAATCAGCATGTCTGTCACTATTTTATGCTGCCCTCAGTGAGGTTAGCATAAAGTTGATGACAGGTTCCCTTTAAGAAAAAGTGTTATAACTCGGGAACCCTGAATTAGAGATGAGCGAATCGATTCGTCGATTCATTGATTCGTATCGAATCTTGGGAATTTTTAGCTGCGAAGCGAATCCGAATATTAGGTGATTTGCTTCGGCTTTGTACGCATTCGCTATGTAGTTTGTCCTATAAATTATACGCTATTGCTACGTATAAGTTACTCTATACGCTGTTGCGTACGAATTCAATTCATTAGTGATGCAGACTCCTCGCCGGTAGCTCCACCCCCTTCTCCAGTGTGCGAGGAAGACGAGGCAACTCAGGCAATTAAGATGGCGACACAGCGAGGCCCTGACTGGGGAGGCATGGTGTGGGGCACCGACCCCTATGAGGAGAAGGACCCGGAGGAGATCTACATCTTTCAACATGTCCGGCAGCCTAAGAAGTCGGTTGAGGTGCCCGCTGAGGTGTTCACTCCGCTGGCTGACACGGCGGAGGCGGCAGGAGTTCCCGCTCCGCCGCGGAAGGACTACTCCCTTCGGCAAAATTCGGTCCCCGAGGCTGTCACCCAGAACGCCCTGACCCTCTGGGAATACAAAAAGTTGGTAGAGGAGTGGGTTGTGCAGGTGTTGGAGCACCCACGGTCCGGTGACCCCGAGCTGGAGCGCCGAAAGGGTACCGTTATTTGGTTCAATGTGGAGCGGGGAGTTGGTTTTATTGCCGATGAGGAGACTGCAGAAGAGTTATATGTGAACCGCCGTTCTGTAAAGCGGCCGTATCTTCCGCCCGTCCGCCACAATCTCCACGCAAGGGATTACGTGGACTATACCCCTATGAAGAGCCTCCAAGGCCCCTTTGCTACTGGGGTGAAACTCCTTAAGCGACCAGCTACTCCTGCAGCGACCCCGGAAGACTGGAGTGAGGAGGCCCAGGCCGCAGAAGAGGCTCGGTATTCCCATGAGACCAATGATGGGACTGAGGAGAAATCCCAAACTCAGCTTGAACCCCTGATACCAGATTTCCCACCCCCGCCGATCCCTCATGTGGGACAGATGACCACCAACAGTTTTGTGTACCAGCCATCGGTAGTACAATACCAACTCCCATGGCAGGTGCAGGCCGCACAGTCCGCTGCTCGCAGAAGACCGTTACCAGAGCCCTTACAGCCGGAGATTCTGTCACCTTGTATGCCGGCGGGAGGATCTGGCCCCTACAAGGTAATGGGCAAGGCCCAAGTTGCCACGGCCCTTGCCAGTGTGACCGCCCGGTCACTACCAAGACCAACCCTGAGAGGTCGGTGGGGGTCTGCTGCCGCAGCCAGTGTTGCTTTCATGAGGCAGGAGCTCCCTCTCATGTCTTTTAGCTCCGGCAGCAGTGAAGAGGACCTGCTGGCCCTTAAGTAAGGATCCTGCAGCTTTTATGGGAGCCACAACGTGGACTTAACCTGAAGGGTGAGCACTAGTTGGCGTTTGTTTTTATTTTTGTTGCCCTGCGTTTGTCCTCACCCAGATGGACATGGATTGTCAGGACTCCCCCATCAGACAAAAAAAGTTTTAACCAAGTTGCGCATACTTATGCCTCATCCCTTTTTTCCCCCTTTTCAGGTTATTGGGGAGCCCCTTGAAAGAGGGTTTTTTAAGGAACCTTTGCTGCTATTTTTTTTACCCATTTGGATTACAATTACCTATGTGGATTACAAATTGCAACTGAGTTTGGGACTCTGTTCCAGTTGTATGACAAGCGTCAGAAGAAAAGAGACTTAAACGTGTCCGTGAGCATACTAGGTAGGCAGGTGATATTTAAAATGTTTACATTATACCTATAATGTATTTGCACTATACTGTTTGCACTGGATTGTTTGCACTAATGTTTTTACCTTTCAGCAACGTTTTCAAGTATATTGCCCATTGTGTGTATTTCTTTACAGGTACCGCAATGTGTCCTCATATTCACTATATTGTATGGTGGATGGTTGTACTATGCACTTAGCTGGATAGACAGCACTTTACTTGTTCTACCTCAAATATACATACTGCCTCTGAGGGCGATTTCAGATCTGACCATTTACGCTGGATCTGACCCGGGGTCCGCAAGGTGTCGAAACGATGGTGCAAGACTCGGATCACCTGCTGGATCACCTCCTTTTTATGCTGGTTCGGGTGGCAGTGTGTGCCATCGTAAATCGTAATCTTGCCGGTCCATCAGCCGGACTATGTATTTCAGCTGTGCAGCAGAGCTAAATGATGAGGATCGTCTGGACGCCATTTTCTAAAATTCGCTCTGCCTCTGAGGAGTAAGCTATTTGTACGCTCATGCGTACGTCTTCTAAGAAGTTGCGTACATTTTTAAAAAGTGTTCTTTATTAGTGCGCGAATTTTCGCTAATAGCACATAACAATGTATATTTTGTACGCAAATTAAACTAATCTATTCATCGAATATACGAATCTTAGGTATAAGTTCGGCGAATAATTTTTTAAATGATTCGCTCATCTCTACCCTGAATCAACAAAAGAAAAACAGCATTTTTTTTACAAACAGTCTTTATTGAGAATTTTTATCAATTCATAACATGGTTACAAACATGAGTCAATGTTGCAAAGAATAAAGAAGGTCACACTGATGCATCATCAATGTAGAGTAATTTAATTCACAACACTGTTTCATATGCAAGGCTATTACAGCCAACAGGTCAAAAGTTAGACATAAAAATCTAGTAAACAAACAGACAAAACAGGGGAGGCAGACCAGTGACCTACTAAAGAAAAGGGGAAGAGCGGTTGGGGAGGTTCTCACAGGACCATGAGTGACGGATCCGTTTTCTTTTGTGTCAGAGCAAACTGATCCGTCACAATTGACTTAGATTGTGAGTCATGAAGGATCCGTCTTGCTCCGCATCCCAGGAAGCACTCAAAAACACTGCTTGCAACGCTTGCTTGTGTGCGTCATGGGAATGCAATGAAATGGAACAGAATGCATTCTGGTGCACCCCGTTCCTTCAGTTTAGTTTTGTCTCCATTGACAGTGAATAGGGACAAAACGGAAGGGTTTTTCACTGCTATTGAGATCCTATGACGGATCTCAATAGCGGAAAGGGAAAGCGCAGGTGTGAAAGTAGCCTTAGTTCCCCATCACCTGATGCTGCACAGGTTTGTGCTCCCCAAATCGTTTCAGACTGAGATCAAGGTCCACGTCCAGTCAGCCTGAACAGCTAATCAAGAACACCCCTAACCCCCCCCCCCCTTCCCCCACCAGCACCCATAAGATTTATGCGTTCGGATGGGTTTCTATTTAACAGGACAGCTGCCATTTGGATTTATTTTACTGGTTACCCCCTAGATAAAATGACAATAATAATAAATAAAGTAAAAACTGTGAAGAAAGTGAAACTAAGATTAAATAACTGATGCATTCACAAGCCTATGGTTTGAACATCTTTTACAGTATACATGTAGGATTACATTGCATTCCTTATCTTATGCAGAGCCAGAGTTACTACCAGGGTTATGGTCTATTTAGTTTTTCCACTAAAAAGTAAAATGGCAATAAAAAAACTAACCGTGCTACAAACCTGTTGACTGTTATCAATAGCAACCAGCAACATGGTGAATGCAAATCGAAGCTTTAAAACAAGTCGTAGCTAGGGCTCAGTGCAATAAACAAAATAGCCATGCAATGTATTTGCAAGGTTTCTATGCGTAATCTGTAAAATGGCGGTCAAAGGTGGACAAACATGCTTAGAATATGACATAAGTAGATGAATTCATCAGCAGTTAAAATGAAAGAGAAGTTACAGCGCAGAAATGAAAAGCAGATAACAAAGAAAACCATGATTCATAAAGATCAAAATAGACACATAAATGCATCATTGGAAAGCAATGTACAGAGGAGTGTTTAAAGGGCACATCCATATACATTGGTTGGAGTGAAGCACCAGAAAGTCAAACAATAGAAAACAATGAATTCTTCATTGGGGCAGATCCTTTAGTGGAATGTGTCATCAGAAAATGACCTATTGTTAAAAGCAAATTATTATGGGCAAGCTATTTTTTCAAAATGTTGATCACTTTTTTCCATGTTATTTAAAAATTCTTACAGCGGTAACTAAGGGGCCTTAGGCTGGGCCGTTGCCTTTTCACAGTGGCCTGGTCGTGCAGCAGGGAGCAGGGGTTAGTCTCTCACATGAGAGCTGTGCTCCTGCTCTAACAGCCCCGATCGGCAGTAGCACCAATCGAGACCGTTTAACCCCTTACGTGCCTCTGTCTCCCATCGGCACCCCACAAATATGATCGTGTGGAGCCAATGTGTGTATAGGCAGGCTGGAACCTGGTGTAGGACCAAACCTGTGCTCTTTAGCAGGCTGTGCCTCTCTGACGCAGTCTGCTGGTCAATGTCAGTATCGCACTGACATTAAAATACAATGCACTATAGGGACAGTGCATTGTATTTTAGAAGCAATCAAAAATTGCCTGTTATAGTCCCCTTGTCCCCTTGTGGGACTATTAAGTGGTTAAAAAAGTAAAAAAAAAACATTTATTGAATAAAAAATTCCAATAAAAATATGCTTTATCCATTAAAAATACATTTTTCAATGAAAAAAATAAAATCTCCCACACTCCCGACCAGCACTACATAAATATCATTTAAGTTAACCCCTACGATGAACATCGTAAAAAAACAACAAAAATATGCCACCAAAAAACAATAACAAACGATCAAAAGGTGTTATTTACCCCAAAATTATACAAATAAAAACTACAAGTTGTCTCACAAAAATCAAGCCTTCACACAACTCCATAGAAAGAAAAATAAAAAAGATATGAGTCTTGGGATGCGGCGATGCAAAAAGGTTTTCTTTTTAAAAAAAAGGGTTTTATTGCACAAAAATAGTAAAACATAAAAAAACTATATGTATTTGGTATCGCTGTAATCATACTGACTCTTATCCATGACCCATGTTATTTATGCTGAAAAATGAACTTATTTTATAACATAAAAACTCAGTGGTATTGCTATTTTTTCCCATCTCCCTCCCTGAAAGATTTAATAAAAGTTAATCAAAAAGTAAAGTGTATCCTAAAATGGCACCATTAAAAACTACAACTTGTCCCGCAAAAAACAAGCCCTCATACAGCTAAATAGATGTAAAAAATAAAAAAGTTATAGCTCTTTGGAAGGTGATGATGAAAAAAGGAAGAAAAACGCTTGGTCAGTAAGGTCCAAAACAGTCTGGTCACTAAGGGGTTACAACTTGTCCCGCAAAAAACAAGCCCTCATACAGCTAAATAGATGGAAAAAATAAAAAAGTTATAGCTCTTTGGAAGGCGATGATGAAAAAAGTAAGAAAAACGCTTGGTCAGTAAGGCCCAAAACAGTCTAGTCACTAAGGGGTTAAACCCAACAGTTTCACATTAGCCACTAAGCCTACTAATATCCTGTGACTTTTTGTTCTGTAAATCTTCTCATTATTATTGCAGACAGGATTACAATGACAGATAACATTTCTATATACTGTAGATAACACATGATCCACTATTCAAAATAGGTGATGACACAGCTAATCTACTCCTCCTCCCTGTGCAGTGACCTATGGTCCATGTGCTCGCTGTAAAGCAGATTTCTGAATGCTGTTAACAGCAGCTTAGGCAAGATGGCTGCCCCTATAATCTTGTATAGAGAGTAGAATGCAAACAATCTACAATCAGAAAATAAAAACAGACTAGAAAGAAAAGAATATGTGACACTAACTGGCTTTAAAGGGTTTCTGTCACCAGAAAATAGCCCACATAAGTGGCTGTAATTTCCCATGTGCCCATGACAGGTGACACCATATATGTAACTGAAAATCCCCCTACTGCAGCCGTTATCTCAAAAAAGTGATTTTTATAATATGTAAATGAGCGTTCGCTAGGTGCAAGGGGCGGTAACCCTGCACCTAGTATCGTCTTTAGCCCACCTCTAACCACGCCTTCCTTCTTAAGATTGACAGGGCCAGGCAGCTTCTTCTCTCCGCTGCCGGCCCTGTCCATAGCTGAAATCCCGTGCCTGCGCCGTGCGCTTTACATTCGGCGCAGGTGCGGTGACTGGCAAACTGGCAAACCGAATGTAAAGCGCACGGCACAAAATTCAATATGAGTGCCTCATTCCCTTTAACCCTTTAATAACCAGGCCTGAATATGCCTTAATGACCAGACACTTTTTTTTGTGTGATTTAGCACACGTGGTGGTTTAACAGTTGTAACTTTATTTGTAGGGCTACCAAAATAACTGCCAAAATTTTTGTTTTTAACATAAAATGTTAAAAGTCTCTTATTCTTTAAATATGCAAACTGATACCCAAATGAATTTTATGTTGGCTGTTTTGATACATAATACATATAGTTTCACATAAATGGGGCAATAGTGGCGACAGTTTCCGTAGGCGTGGATGTTTTTATTTTTTTCTTTTATTTGTATTTTATCTTTTTTTATTTTTTTATTTCTGGCAAATAATATGTCCCCCAAGAGGTCATTTGATGACCCCTGGGGGCACTGACACTTTCTTTTTGTAATTTTCACTTTTTCTACTGTCACTGGGGCATCCAAAAGAGTGGCAGTTAAGGCTGTATTACACTGGACGATTTTTAGTCAGATAATCGATAACGAGCATTCACATGAGCGATCATCTTGCAGTGTAATACTGCTGCCGATTGCCCGCCGAATACCCAGGCAACTCTGCCTTCGGATACGGCCACACGGAGCAGCCATGCTGCGGGTTGCGGCCATATTGCGGTGAAGAACCGCACAGCCAATTAGCCCACAGCTGCCTTTCATGTAATAATGAAGACCGCACTGTATAGTTGGCATTGTTAATGGCCATGCAGCACCTTTAATGCACCTTTAAACAGGAGCTGTTGCTGGTATGGGGTTTGGCTTTTAAAGTTGGGGGGACAATATGCACATTATTGCTGTTCTTGCCTACAATTTCCTGCAGATTATTTTACAGTAAACACTGAATATTAATCAGCTCTGGCATACCCACTTTTCCAACCCCAGCGCTCTTCTGCCCTACAGTCGGGAGCCCTTCTACCATCTGCTTTATCTCCTTTTCCACATCATCTAATATTGATGAGAATATGTCACCAGCATCTTCCTTTCTCTGCATCTTGCTGACTTTTCTAGGACATGGAGACTGAAGAATGATTTGAAAGAAGTAAAGCCAGCAAAAGATTAGGATGGTCATCATTAAGACCTGGACCCCCCTAGGGATACAGAGTGGATGGTATTGGTTGTCACTCTGGCACCAGAATAATAAAGGCTTCCATCTTATTGGTATTGAATTACATTTACGGCTGATGTAGGAATAAGTAAATGTAGCAATAAATAAATAAAACTGACGCAGGATAAGTTTGTCTGCACTCTCCCTGCTTTCTCTGTCTCCAGTATTCAGGACCAGATTGGCCATAGACCCTACAGGGAAATTTCCCGGTGGGCCAATGCCCAGGGGGCCACATAAGCTCTCCTGATGGCTGCAGGCCAGGCACATATTGATCTGATGCTTAATGGCCTCAGGATGGTGATACAGTTGTTACTATGGAGAGGGTGGCAGTTTTTTGTGCTGCACTTTGGTATTCGATTCTGCCGGGGCGGTACTTTGTGCTGCACTAAGGTATTACAGGCCCTGTCTACTTGTGTTGGCCCTGTTTCTTATGTCGCCTCGTCTTCTATCAATTTAGTCCCGTCTACAACATGGGGCCACTTTTAGTTTTTTTTTCCAGGGCCACTTTAAGCTCCCAATCCTCCCCTGCCAATATTCTTCTATTTTCATCAGCACTGTCCCTAGTGCATGAGCGTTTGCCACATCTCTACCTATGCTCAACTCACCGGACAATGGCGAAGACCATGTGGGATGAGGGTTTTTTTACATCACTGGGGATGGATATCTGTGGATTGGCTGGCTGTTAGAGATGAGCGAATCTATCTATTTTTACACCGAAGCGAATCCGAATCTTTTCAGATTCGCTTCGGAAGATTCTTCTTAAATCTTTGTACGCTAATGCTGTACTGGCTGTATGGCCTTATGGGTGATCTCGTCTTCCCAGGCTTGTCTAACTTTCTTGGCTAACTTCGGTGAAGTTCGTAAATCAAATTTTTCAAAACTTTGCTCATCTCTAATTATTACCTCTCTGTAATAATACGTTCTGCATTATTCCTGCACTGTGATATCTGCTGTGATGTCAAAGTGTACATGGTGAACTTTTTTGGTGTGAGTTGTTCCTATGTTATGATATCATGGTGTACATTATCCCTGTACTGTATAATTCCTGTGCTGTACTGTCACTAATTAGATTATTCCCATACTGTGACATCACTGTGTGCATCATACTTGAATTGTGACATCACTGTGTGGATTATCCTGTGACATAATTGTGCACATTAGCCCTGTGATTTAACCTAGCTGTTCAAGTTCAAGTTACCTTGCTATTCTATGTGCACTATTCTTGTACTGTGACATCACTGTGTGCATTATGCCTGGGCATTTTGGGGATCAAAATAATTAGCAGCTTATTCTAAGCTTACTGCTGAAGCTGGTCATGATGGGGTGTGGCTACTTTGTCTCCTGCTGGCCAAGCTCATGTTTTTTTGTTTTTTTTTTTTTTGGCTTGCCAACGAAGTCAATGGGCAACAATGTGATTGGCCAGAGAAAAGAAAGTTGAGGTTGTCGCGGATTGAAAAAACACATGATGACTACTTTTAATAAACAGAGCCAAATCTGTCCATAGTTTGTGTGCGGTATTGTAGTTCAGAACCACACAATACAATGGTATGATTTGTTAGTATGGGTAGTGAGTTATTCTCAAAGTTTTCACAGAGCACAAAGGAAACGCTGAAATGACAATCTCAGCTCTGCTACATTTGTAAATGAATGCCAGTAAATGAATAGGATGCGAGGATTACACAGTACGACTTGGGACAGTACTACAACAGTTGCCAAGGACCTGGTTCAGCTGACTATACGCTGTGAAAGGAATAGGTCTGGGCATGTTCTGTAACACAATGTCATTTTCAGCTCAGAAAGCCGTCATCTAAGGCTGAGAGCTGAAAATAAGGAAATGTACAGAAAAGTTTCTACATAACAGAAAACGCCAAATATTCCCTTGTTTTTTTTCATGATGTAAGAATTTTGTACACACATTGCTCCTAACGACACTCTTCAATGTCTAGTAATTAAAATTGTGTGGTATATGTATGTGAAATTGCACCAAGCTATGATGTAATAATTAGTGGACATACATGTCAAAGTGCTCATGTTCAGGGGTGTTTCGGTTATTCCCTGTTAGAAAATTATGAGTTAATAGAGCCCCCTGAAAAGATATCTCTCACTCTGGGGTACCAGTCCTGTCCTGCATCACATACACAACTTACTGGGGGAGATTCAGGGTTGCACCACCAATGAAGCGAGGTGAGGCGATTGCCTCAGGCAGCACCAGGTATGGGCAAGAGGGGGGCAGCAGAAGGGGGATTATCTGTTTCTGAAGTATAGTATAGGGAAACACAATGGGCAGAGTATGTGGTGCTGTATTACCCTGTATGTTTTGTAGAGCTGTATGTAATGTTTTCCAAGTATGTCTTTAACAGTAGGGGTGGAGGGAAGGGGTTAGGTTAAGAAACTGGCATTGCGAGGTTGGGGCGCCGTTTCACTTTTCTCGCCTCAGGCAGCAGAAAGGCTAGGCGCACCCCTTGGGAAGAGTTATCAAATTGATGTAAAGGAAACCAGGCTTAGTTGCCCATAGCAACCAATCAGCTTTTACCTTTCATTTTCTAAAAGAGCTCTGAAAAATGAAAAGTAGAATCTGATTGGTTGCTATGGGCGGCTAAGCCAGTTTTCCTTTACATTAGTTTTGATAAATCTACCCCATTGACTTATAGTGGCAATGGTGTAATGCTTCATTTATTCTGTGGTGGCGCTGCGGGGAAACTCAACACTTCAGGCCCTATCTCCATAGGTATGCATCAACAAAACTGAATGAGTGGGAAATGACTGTGGGTGCAATCATTCCTCCTAAATTCACTTTGCATTGATCTGTGTAATGCCCCTTTCACACGTGCGGGAGACTCGCAAGTTTCCCACAACGCATCTACAGGGCTGGACTCGGCACTGACGATCCCTGTCAATGCCGAGTCCAGCCCTGTAGATGCGTTGCGGGAGACTTGCGAGTCTCCCGCACGTGTGAAAGGGGCATAAGGCCCCTTTCACACAAGTGAGTGCAATGCGTGATGTGAACGCTTAGCACCTGCGCTGAATCCTGACCCATTCATTTCAATGGGTCTGTGCACATGAACATTGTTTTTCATGCATAATTTTGGCGTTTCGTGAGAATGGCAGCATGTACTATATTCTTTGTTTTTTTTTAGCCCTGGCCCCATAGAAGTGAATGGGGCTTCAGAGAAAAATGCACGGTTGCTAGATGTTATTTGTAAATCTTCATTTTTTTCACACGCAAGCCAGAGGATAAACATTTTTATGGGAATGCATCTTTAAAGGGGAGTGCGGTCAAATTGGTGTGATAGATGTGAGAAACTCATACTGGTAAGGTTTATTATATTTAAAGAAACTGTCATTGATTTGCCCAGAAATTGATGTCTAATTTCCAGGAAGGGTATATTCAGACAGATTTTCTGTATGTTTTTTGTTTTCACACATTTATTTTCCATGAGTCACCTAATAAAACCACATGAAAGAATGTACTGAAACACTGGTGGAATTTGCTCAGATGTGGTTGTGATGCCGTTTTAACTGCACCAGTGGAGTAATGATCAAGGTTGCAGCAGGTGCGAGGGCAACTGCTGCCGGTGGCCAGGGACAAGTTCAGCTGAATTTGTGTCCTCAGAACATGGGTCTAGTTGAAAACTATGGCAAATGAAATCATCCCTGGCTGGGCAGAGAAAGCAGGTGGCAAGAAGGCAATCCTGGTTGCTTATTGTGGAAATGGGAACAGGTGAGTCACATCACCTTTAGTTACCTCACTGGCATCGCTTAGTCTCATAAAGCACATTATATCAAAATGGGTGGAAAAGTTACATGGAGGAGATATATAATAGCAGACATAGACATAAATGTTTTGCTAGTGTGTGTCTTGTTGGAAGCAAAACTTGATTCAGTGCATGGCTGTTCTAGGAGAGTTGCAATGCCAACCAGCCTAGCCCCCTGTTGGTCAAGCTATTTGTGAACTTGCATGCTGAGTCAATCAGGTTTCTGGTTCAGCATCCAATCCCCAAGCCAGGCAGGAGATTAAAATCTGACAGTGTATGTGATATTTGGGATGTGATTTTGTTCCTGGCTCCTATTAGTTTTATGTGCTAAGAATTGAATTGAATTGATTTGGCTGCCATTGTCTCTCCTGGAGAACTGAATTTGGCTTGTTGCTAGATTGTCCCTGTCTACTAATTTGGTTCTCACTGACTTTCCTGGCTTCGACTTTGACTTGTACTTTTCTTCTGCAACTCCTTGGCATCTGATTGTTCAGCTATGTGTGAGCTTAGACATTTTTCTGATGCTTTACTCAGCAAAGGTAACATGGGTACCTAGCAGCCAAGTCCAACCAGTCTTGTGCTGGGCTCTGGAGAACGCCTATGGTTGGTCTTAGATCTGCTACCCAGAGTAGTGAAGGAAGATAGGTAGCAAGTTTAGTTTGCTGGTGTTAGTCGCGGACATTGACCTCTATATTCTTCCTCACCTTTTTCTCTTACAGCTGTTTTCAGTGCTATTACATCTTAACAGTACCACAGCAGACTGTGCATCAGAGCAACAACTTGGGGGGGGGGGGGAGGGGGACCAGGACCAAAATTTAGTTATGCCCTTAAACCCTTAGATGACTGCCAGTGTACATGTATGGCCGAAGTCATGTGTTAAAATATGGTTCCCACTAGCAAACGCAGTGGGCACCATAGCCTCTGGGTTTCTGCTGCTAGGCCTGGCGCTAATGTCTGCGACTGGTGATAATGCCGATCGCGGACATTTAACCTTTCAGATGCCATGGACAAATGTGACCATGGCATCTGAAGGCTGAAAACCCAGAAGAGCTGTGCTTCCGGCCTGGAACGGTCCCTCCTAGCGTAGATCAGGGGAGCTGTTCATTCCCTGTGGCACCCCAGGACTCCATAGGACCATATTGAAATTCTTATAGAATCTAATGCTAATGCATTGGATTATATGACAGAAGCGATCTGGGGAACACATGCACAAGTTTGCTTAGGGAAAAAAGAGTAAACAGGAAAAGAAATAGAAAAAAAAATTTAAATCTCCCCCCTTCCTTAAAAATGTAAATAAAAATAAAGAAACAATAAAAAATGAAGATCATAGATATCACGTGTCCAAAAATGCTTGTACTAGAAAACTATAAAAATATTTATCCCATACTGCGACTGGCATAAGGGAAAAAACATCAAAATGGCTGATTTGCCATTTTCGCTTTACCTCCCCAAAAAAGGTAATAAAAAGTAATCAAAAAGTCTTACATGCCAAAATGGCATCAATAAAAACTGCAGATCGCCCCACAAAAAATAAGCCTCCACACAGCATCGTGGACATAACTATAGAAAAAATTATGGGAGTCATAATATGGCAATGAAAAGAAAACAATATTTTTATATGGTTTTTATAATATATACAGTCATGGCCATAAGTGTTGGCACCCCTGAAATTTTTTGAGAAAATGAAGTATTTCTATGAGAATAGTATTGCAATTACACATTTTGTTATACACATGCTTATTTCCTTTGTGTGTATTGAAAAAAAACTCCAAAAAAAATCCAAAAATTGAATCCAGCCAGCAAATAAAGCAATATGGATAATAACAATACATTAGTAAGTGCCTTGTATTAACTCTCTCTGCATGATAAATGCTATTTGATGAAGTGACACAACTAGGGTGGCCACTCAGACCACCCTCAAAAGCCTGGCATTACAACCCGCCCCCTGGCTCAAAGATTTTTATATTTTAAAAAAGTAGTAAAAAAAAAAAAACTCTACAGATCTGGTATGGCAGTAATTGTATTGACCCTCAGAATAAGGATGTCATGTCATTTTTAGAGCACAGTAAAAGCTCTAGTTAAGTTAAGGCTCTTTGAGTGTGGGGAGGACAAAGTGAAAAAAACGAAAATGGGCTTCGTCTGGAAGGGGTTAAGCCTCGCTCTTCTCTTGAACCCCCTGTTTAGTGTGTGTGAAGTCAGGCACGTTCACTTAGCCGTTCGGTTGCCAAAAACAGAGTGGAGAAAAGAAAAAGTTCTTTTTCTTCAAGTTCTCTCCTAAACTGCTTATGATTAGCAGTTTACTGAGCACCGTGTAGACATAAGTGTGTGTGCACTATGGATTAAATTCATTTGTGTTACTTATGTTTTTTCAAACTTTAGTTCCCTTTTAACTTCCTCCTTTGCTTGGACTTTTTTATGGCAAACGGTCTTGCTTGACTTTCTCAGGCTGCATTCATACAACAGTGAAAAAAATGGCCATGAAAAACTGTCCGATTTTCATGTCCATTTTTGCATCCATATTCTGGTTGTCTGTCTGTTTTTAATGGCCATTTTGTATCCATGTTTTTTTTAAGTGTATGAATTTTTTTTTTTTTTATAAAATCCCAACCACTGCAGTATACATAATGTCCCCCTCAGTGGCCCCCAGCAATAATAATGTCCTTCATAATGGTCCTCGGCTGTAATAATGTCCCCCATTGTGGTCCTCAGCTGTAATAATGTCCCCCATAGTGGACCCCAGCAGTTATAAGGTCTCCCATAGTGGTCCTCAGCTGAATTGAATAATGTCCCCCATAGTGGCCCCCAGCAGTAATAATGTTCCCTATAGTAGTCCTCAGCAGTAATAATGTTCCTCATAGTGGTTCTCAGCTTTAATAATGTCCCCCATAGTGGACTCCAGCAGAAATAATGTTCCTCATAGTGGTCCTCAGCAGTAATAATGTCCCCCATAGTGTCTCCCAGCAGTAATAATGTCCCCCATAGTGGCCCCCAATATACCCCATAGTGGTGTTTTTTAGTTGAAAAAAAATATTTACCCATCCACTTGTAAGCGCAGAGGCAATCACTCCTTTCTTGACTCTGAAGGACATGCCAAAGGACTTGTGCTCAAGAGTGATGACGAATACCCTTTTGTCCAATTGCGTGGTGCTTGTCCCTTTTTTAGGAACCCAGAGAACTTCAGGCAAAAGTTAAAAATGATAGTTACAATAAATTGCTAAACAGTAGCATTACCCCAACAACCATTCAAAACCACCATAACACCTTCATAGCATGCAAATACCATTCCATACAGATGGCCAGGTATGCACCACCAATGAGGCCAAGTGAGGCGATTGCCCTAGGCAGCACCAGGTAGGGACAAGAGGTGGGCAATGGAAGGGCCATGGGGAATAGGCACTTTCATTGTGGCATTGTGTGGCAAAGGGGTTAGGTTAAGAAATTGGCATGGAGGGGGGGCTAGGTGCACCCCTGCAGATGGTATAGAGTGCCTAAATAAGGTTTGGTTCACATCTGCAGAAGAAGGTCCATTACAACACAGCAGTATTTTGTCTGGAATTATCGAACCCATAACAGAAACCTGATGTTCTGCTGTTTTTAAACCTAAACAGAAAAACAGAAAATGCATTGCATACAGGATCCCGGACTAATAATGTCATACTGTGCCTTAGTAAGGCTAGTTTCACATCTGTGGCTGTCTTCGCCAGAAGACTGTCACGGCACAGAACAGCCTGCCGGAGTTCTCCAGATCCGGCATCGCCAGATACTGCCGCATGCCCGCCGGACCCCATGACAAATATGCCTAAAATCGGTTGTACAAAAACTGCTTCACGCAACGTTTTTGTCCGGCCAATTCCCAGCATTCTGTGCCGGAACAGCCTGCAGAGAGGACAGCCTCAAGTCTGAAAGCAGCCCAATACTGACATACAATGCAGAAAGAGTAACTACCATTTGAGAACATTTTTGCAATGTCATAGTGAAATGTCAGAAGTTTTGATTATCCTTCTGATTGCTAAATCGAAGGGGAAAAAGCATGAAGATGAGTGCGGTCTCTCCTTGGTAGTTGAAGATTGGCCCATACAAAGTCTATGAGAAATTCAGCTTAGTCCTTCTGCCGCATAAATCTAGTGAACCTTGGGGGTTTCAGATTTCTGACGTGACACTATGACATGACTTTTAAGCCCCATTCACACATCAGTCTCTTTGTCAATGATTTCCATCAGTGATTGTGAGCCAAAACCAGGATTGGAGCCTCCACAGATATAAGGTATACTGGAAAAATCTGTACCTGTTCTGTGTTTAGACCCGTACCTGGTTTTGGCTCAAAATCACTGATGGAAATCATTGACCAAAACACTGACGTGTGAATGATGCATAACTCTGTAAATAGCAGTACTATAAAGATCTCAGATAAAAGTGTTCTGATCTCAATTTTTAATCCAACTTTCAACTTGTTTAGGAACTACTGTGAACCATGGAGAGGAGGGTGGGGGAGGCCCTTGTACCCCCTTTATCCGTATTATAATCTGACCCTAATACCTCTCACATTCATACTAGAGTGGAGTGTTAGATCTAGGGCACTGTGAATGTCGATATTATAGTGTGATAATCTTCTACACCTCATCCAGCAAGACATAAAAGGATGTATTTGATCAAATAAAATATTGAAATTGTTGCGACATGGGTTTTGGCGGGGTCAATATTTTACAAAAGAGGAAGTGTTATAAATGTGGATCATACTCAGAATTTATGAACGCAGAAGATTCATATTGACTGCTCAGATTCCAGAAAAACAACACTTCAGGTAGGAGGTGTCATGGGATGGTGGATTCAGGGACAGGGAGGATTAATGGGCTCATGCACACCACCGATGCCGGCCCGTGCCTGTATTGCGGCCTGCATACGCCGGGTCCGCAATACACGGGAACCGGCCATGTGCACCCCGCATCACAGATCGCGGACCCATTCACTTCAATGGGTCCGCAATCACGGAGATGCGAAGCGGAGGCATGGATCGGAACACCGCGGAAGCACTACGGTGTGCTTTCGTGGTGTTTCTGTCCATGCCTCCGCACTGCAAAAAAGTAGCGCATGCACTACTTTTTTGCGGTGCGCACCGTCGGATGCGGATCGCGGACCCCATTCAAGTGAATGGATCCGCGATCTGAATGCGGCGGCCCCACAGTCAGTGCCCATGCATTGTGGACCACAAATTACGGTCCACAGCACAGGCACTGAAAGCACACATTCTTGTGCATGAGCCCTTAGGATGTTTGGCAATTTTTTGGAATGCATAGATGGCAATTTTTGCGCAAGTGGAATTTCTAGCAGCGCTTTACATTTTAAGCGCTTTCTCCACGTTGGAAAAATGTGGATGGGTTGTCCGGACATATTTAATATCATTTAGCTTGCTCTTCTGATGCACAAACTGCCAGAAGGTGCTCCAAATGTATTACGCCCTGAGGAGTAACATATTTTGGGCCTGACGGGCCAAGACATTTTCTTACTTTTTTTATCATTACATTCTAGGAGCTATGACTTTTCTTCATATATATATATATGAGAGCAACACAACACCAAAAAATTGTACAAAACCCCAACACAAATAGCTCAAAAAAATTCCCAGTTTTATTGTTATTCACAAATAAAAACAGCACAAATTCATCATAAAAGTATATATAAAAATTCATAATACATAAAGCGGTGGCAGATGGAAATATACATACAAAAGGACACACTGCGCTAATGCCAACGTATTCCTAGTAACAGTCATAATACATAACCACGCTGCATATATATAATACAGATACTCTTTCCAAGTGTATAAGAAGCTCAGACCCACAAAATCTACAATCAATTAAAGTGCATAGTGCCAGGTTCTATTGAAAGTAATCTATATGACAAAGAGCAAAGGGACGTTCACCCACAATGTAACATGGAATAACTAGCAGCAGAAAGTATATATAACAGACTTCACATATGATAAATACCGACCAGTGTGATCCTGAACCCAACGTACGTTTCGCCACTATGGCTTCCTCAGGGGATGCATGGTTATGTATTATGACTGTTACTAGGAATACGTTGGCATTAGCTCAGTGTGTCCTTTTGTATGTATATTTCCATCTGCCACCGCTTTATGTATTATGAATTTTTATATATACTTTTATGATGAATTTGTGCTGTTTTTATTTGTGAATAACAATAAAACTGGGAATTTTTTTGAGCTATTTGTGTTGGGGTTTTGTACAATTTTTTGGTGTTGTGCTGCGGTCACCAGACACAATTTTGTAGGAGTGAATATATATATGAGAGTTAGGTTTTTTGCAGGCCCCATTTTTGAGTACATTGTGGTGATGTGTACAGTAAGGTGCACAGTAGATGTATAGTGGGGGTGTGTATCTCACCCAGTTGTTCACTTTAGCTGGGTGAGATAACTGTAATCCTGTGCTACTTCAGGCTACTTTCACACTAGAGTTTTTAAATTCCGGTATTGAGTTCCGTCATAGGGGCTCAATACCGGAAAAAAATGCCTCAGTTTTGTCCCCATTCATTGTCAATGGGGACAAAACTGAACTGAAGACAACGGAATGCTCCTGAAAGCATTCCGTTCCGTCTTCAGACCGGAGAACAAACCACAGCATGCTGCGGTTTGCTCTCCGGTCCAGGCATCCGCACCAAGACGGATCCGGAATGACCCCCAATGCAAGTCAATGGGGACGGATCCGTTTGGTGTGAACACACCAGTAATCCGGATCTGTCCTCCATTGATTTGCAATGGGGGGGTCATTCCGGATCCGGCTACATAGATAGATACATACATACAGACATAAATACAGACATACATACATACAGACATACACACATACATACTCACATACTCCAGGGACGCCGGCAGCATGTCTTCACGTGCCTCCTGCACACAGCTATGACATTTCCCCACTGCGCCCAGCAGATGGCGCTGTGGGGAATCGTCATCACTGCGCGCAGGAGGCGCGTGAATACGTTCTGCCGGCGTCCCTGGAGTATGTGAGTATGTATGTGTGTATGTATGTATGTCTGTATGTCTGTATGTCTTGTTCCAATGTGTGTGGCAACATGTGTGGGGCCGGAGCGCTGCTCCGTCTCCACACATGTATCAGCAGCAGTACAGATCCGTCGGCACCCTTTAGGTGCCGGATCCGTGCTGCCGCTAGTGTGAAAGTAGCCTCAGCAAGGCATAGCTTGCTGGAGTTTGTTTTGTTTAACGTTGTATGGGCTGGATTTCTTGGACTGGGAGACAGGTTGGTAGTGGAATTCTTCCAGTCCACTACCAAGATTACCTAGAACCTGAGGTGATCGCAGGTGAGGCCTGCTGTAATCAAGCAACCCTCTGGTTATGTCTGAGGGAGGAAGTGATCCTACAGAGAGGGGAGCCTGGTACCTGTATGTGAAGTGCATTTTTAGAGGTGAGTCAGGGAGAAAGAAGATCTCTGTATTAGCAAGAGCCCAGATGGCCAGGTGTTTATGATTATGTTTTTGTGCTGGTGCTGAAGAGTAATAAAGCCCTATTTGGACTTGAACCCTGTTGTCTGAAGAGGAATCTGTAATTGCGCCCCCTGTGAGAGAGCGATCCCTTACAATTGGTGGAGGATGTGGGCAACCAGCAGGAAGTTGCTAGGGACAACGGCATGACAAAAGAGACTGTGCTGCTGAAGACCCCCCCCCTTTGGTCTGTAACTCGTATGTCCTGGGTAAAAGCTGCAACTACAATGCAAAGTGCATCCAGTGCCATGGAGGAAATGATGAAGCAGCTGGTGCAGGCTAACCTAAAGCAACAACAGGCCATGGCTCAGCAGCAGGAAACTAATCGTTTGTTGATGGAGCAGATTGCTGCACTCAGAGAGACTGCAGTGGCTCTACCCCAGCGAGTGGAGGTAAGCCCCCTAGGCACTGAGAATGTGAGGAGGGTTGTGCAGCGGGTTTTGCAAAAGATGACACCTGATGATGATATTGAGGCCTACCTCACTGTGTTTGAGAGAGTGGCAGAAAGAGAGAGACTCCCAGCTGCTGAGTGGGCAGAGGTGATTGCGCTATTTTTAACAGGGGATCTGCAAAAAGCCTACTATGACCTCAGTGAGCAGGATGTCCGGGACTATTGTAAGTTAAAGTTGGAGATCCTTGCTCGCCTGGGAGTCACTCCAGCAATATGTGCCCGGAGGGTGCATGACTGGAACTATAGTCTGGAAAAAACGGCCAGGTCGCAGATGTTTGATCTGGTCCATTTGGTGAGAAAATGGCTGGAGCCAGAGACATCTACACCAGCGGAGATCATAGAGAAGGTGGTGGTGGACCATTACTTCAGGGCTCTCCCTGCGGAGCTGCAACGCTGGGTTGGACATGGAGATCCCAAGTCTGCTGACCAGCTGGTCAACCTGGTGGAAAGATATCGACTGAGGATTATCTCCGGGATGCTCCTACAGTCCCAGCACCTCCCAGGAGTGCCCGTTCCGTGACATCTATGGGTAAGAGAGCTCCAGTTGGTGAACGTGTGTGGGAAAATACAAGAGGGAGCAAGACTCTGGAGGTTGGGCATGGGCAAAAGACTGATCGTGAATCCCCGGGGCAATCTGGCCCCCACAGAGGAAACCAGGGGTACTCCAGTGCTGGAGATGCCAGGAGTGGGGACATGTGGCTGCTTATTGCCCTCTTACCTCAGAGCCCATGGACTTTAACGCTAGTAAATGCAGGTTTACCCTGTGGCACATGTCAAATTGGTGACTCAGGCTGGTACTGTGACCTGTAATGTCGGGGTAGACAAGAGGCTCACATATGATGTAATATTGGGCCATGATTTCCCCTTGTTCTGGGAGTTGTGGGGAAAGGGAAACACTTCTGCAGAAAGTGACAAAACTCCTGCAGAACCTGTACCTTTCTCTTTAAATGATGGTGTAAGGGAAGTGCAAATTGAAAACAATGGGTTAGGTAAAATTACCATTGAAAACAATGGTGCAAGTGAGGTACAGAATGAACATGTAAAGTTAACTAAAATGCATAATGAAAATGTGGGGTCAAGTGTAATATATGATGATGGTAACCCCTTTTCTTTATAGGTTATGACCGGGGAAGAATCTCCCCCTGTTAGTAAAAATGTAGGTGATTTGGAAATGTCTATCAATAATGTTCACAAGGTATCTCAAAGTACAGAGAATAAACCAGGTGATATTGGTAAGCTAGCGCTCAGGTCCCCAGGTTATAGGAAAGAATTTTGGGTCCAGGCAGGCATGTCTGATAAGGGACTGAGAGCAGTGTCATATCAGATAGTAAATGGTAAGGAGCAGCCAGTGAGATACCTGAGCAGAAGGCTGACTCCTGTAGAGAAAAGGTACACCATCATGGAACAAGAATGTTTAGCCATTAAGTGGGCGGTGGAATTCATAAAATACTGGTTGTGGGGTAAAAGGTTTACATTGGTGACAAATCGGGCTCTGCTGCACTGGATGTGGAGGAACAAAGAGAGAAACAGGAAGGTGGCCAGGTGGGTCAAGTCGTTAAAGAAGTGCAAGTTTTCCGTACAGCACAGGTCCGGGTGGTTTCTCTCCTTGCAAAATGTTAAATTCTCGGGGAACAGCAATGGAAAACTGCAGGGTAATGCGGATGCCCTGTCACAAGCATCCTGTATTGGTGCAAGTGTTCACCCCCACAGGTGTGAACAGAAGGGGTGGATATGTGGTGATGTGTACAGTAAAGTGCACGGTACATGTATGATGGGGGTGTGTATCTCACCCAGTGGTTCAGTTTAGCTGGGTGAGATAACTGTAATCCTGTAGTGGTGCTACTTCAGCAAGGCATATCTTGCTGGAGTTTGTTTTGTTTAACGTTGTATGGGCTGGATTTCTTGGACTGGGAGACAGGTTGGTAGTGGAATTCTTCCAGTCCACTGCCAAGATTACCTAGAACCTGAGGTGATTGCAGGTGAGGCCTGCTTGTAATCAAGGGGGATAAAGCAACCCTCTGGTTATGTCTGAGGGAGGAAGTGATCCTACAGAGAGGGGAGCCTGGTACCTGTATGTGAAGTGCATTTTTAGAGGTGAGTCAGGGAGAAGACCTCTGTATTAGCAAGAGCCCAGACGGGCAGGTGTTTATGTTTGGTTTATGTTTTTGTGCTGGTGCTGAAGAGTAATAAAGCACTATTTGGACTTGAACCCTGTTGTCTGAAGAGGAATCTGTGATTGCGCCCCTTGTGAGAGAGCGATCCCTTATAATATATAATTCATTTATTAGGTTTTATTAATTTCTGAGGGGGTAATGCAAAAAATCGTAATTTCACCACAGTTTTTTGTGCTTTTTTTTCCTCCGCTGTTTACTATGTAGAAAAAATAACTACCTAACTACCTAACTACCTGTGGACAGCACACGTACCCATTGATTTAAAATTGTCTGTTCACATTTCAGTATTTTTTTTACTGACCGTGGGTCAGTTAAAAAATCACGGGGACATGCAAATGTGGACCAAGCACACCCATTGAAGTCTATGGCTCCATGAAAATCACAGACACACCACAGATGGCATCCATGGTGTGTCCGTTTTCACTGAAGACTGATAGGAGATTCTTTGGAAATTAATTTTCAGCTGAGCAACGTCAGTGAATTATGGATGACCCCCGGATGTAAAAACAGATACACGGACCAACCACGGATCCTTCACGAACAGCTTCACGGATGAAACATGTATGCTTTTTTTCACGGACGTATCACTGACACGGAAATGTGAACTAGGCCTTACTGTACAAAAACTAAGCCCCACAACTCCATTAAAAAAATTATGGGGGACATTTATCATTTGTGGTTGCTTTTGTGTCAGTTTTAAGCCTGTCTCTGCTTTGTGTGCCGGCACCAAATTTATAATATGATGCACCTTAAAGAGGACCTTTCACCACGCCTGACATGCCTGTTTTAATAGCTACATACATGCATTTCCCATGTAATAACAATTCTGGAGCATCTATTCTTATGACTCTATGTTGTGCCATTCTTTATTATTTCTACTAGAAGTTATCCATTAATTGCTAGCAGTCTGCAGTAAGGGTAGATAGGGGTGGTAACTGCACAGTCTGAGAATGGCAGCACTAATTGGATAGAGTGAGTCTGTGCAGGGACACATCCCCAACTGGTTACCTCCCCTTTGTACCATTACTGCAGACTGCTAGCAATTCATTCATAACTTCTAGTAGAAATAATAAAGGAATGGCACAACATCGAACCATAAGAATGAGCCATAATCCAGGTCTAATCTCCCTTTTAGATCTTAAACATAGACCACTGTTAAAAGTGGCAAGCAACACCAAATGTTGCAAAAAGGGTAGATAGGGGTGGTAACTGCACAGTCTGAGAATGGCAGCACTAATTGGATAGAGTGAGTCTGTGCAGGGACACATCCCCAACTGGTTACCTCCCCTTTGTACCATTACTGCAGACTGCTAGCAATTCATTCATAACTTCTAGTAGAAATAATAAAGGAATGGCACAACATCGAACCATAAGAATGAGCCATAATCCAGGTCTAATCTCCCTTTTAGATCTTAAACATAGACCACTGTTAAAAGTGGCAAGCAACACCAAATGTTGCAAAAATTTACCAAGTGTTGCAGAAAACTGCACAATCGCCATGACTTTTTTAAGCCACAAAACTGATGTATCAGATTAGATGAATGTCCCCCTATGTCTCTCAGAATATGGTGACACAAAGCTATTTTTAACTTAACCCCTTCAACCCCAGGCCTGTTTTCACCTTCCTGACCAGGCCATTTTTTGCAAATCTGACATGTGTCACTTTATGTGGTAATAACTTTGGAACGCTTTTACTTATCCAAGCCATTCTGAGATTGTTTTCTCATCACATATTGTGCTTCACAACAGTAGTAAATTTGTGGCAAAATATTTCATTTTTATTTTATAAAAAATACCAAATTTACCAAAAATTTGGAAAAATTAGCAAATTTCCAAATTTCAATTTCTCTACTTTCAAAATATATAGTAATACCTCCAAAAATAGTTATTATTTTACATTCCCCATATGTCTTCTTTATGTTGGCATCATTTTATAAATGTAATTTTACTTTTTTGGGACGTTAGAAGGCTTAGAAGTTTAGAAGCCATTTTTCAAATTTTCAACAAAATTTCCAAAACCATTTTTTTAAGCACCAATTCAGATATAAAGTGATTTTGAGTGGCTTACGTAATGGAAACCACCCATAAATGACCCAATTTTAGAAACTACACCCCTCAAATTATAAAAAACTGCTGTTACAAACTTTGTTAACCCTTGAGGTGTTCCACAAGAATTAATGGAAAATGGAGGTGAAATTTCAAAATGTCACTTTTTTGGTAGATTATTCATGCTAATAAATCATGCAAAACAGCAAGGGTTAACAGCAAACTAAACCTCAATATACATTACTCCAATTCTACAGTTTACAGAAATACCCCATATGTGGTGGTAAACGTCTCTCTATGGGTTTGTGGCAGTGGTCAGAAGGAAAGGAGCACCATACAGATTTTGGAGGCAGATTTTGCTAGAATGGTTTTTAGGCACCATTTTGTAATTGAGAGACCCTGACGTACCCCTACAGTGGATACCCTCAAAAAGTGACCCCTATTTTGGGAACTACACTCTTCAAAAAATATATTAAGGGGGGTACTGACCACTAAGCGTTTTACGGAATTTGGAAACACTTGGCTGTAGAAATGAAAAGTTTCATTTCTTCCAATAAAATGTTGCTTTAGCCCCAATTTTTTCATTTTCACAAGGGGTAACAGGAGAAAAGCACCCCATAATTTGTTACCCATTTTCTCCTGAATACGGCAATACCCCATATGTGGTGATAAACTGCTGTGGGGGCACATGGCAGGACTCAGAACAGAAGGAGTGCCATATGGATTTTGCAGCACAGATTTTGATGGATTGGTTTGCGGGAGCCATTGATTTTTATTTTTTGAATTATTGTCTTATGTGGGGGCTCATTTTTGCGGGATGAGGTGACGTTTTCATTGGTACCATTTTGGGGTACATAAGACTTTTTGATCGCTTGGTATTACACTTTTTTGTGAGTCAAGGTGAAAAAAATAGCTGTTTTGGCATAGTATTTTTTAGAAATTTTTTTACAGCATTCACCTGAGGGGGCAAACCATGTGATATTTTAAAGGAGCAGGTTGTTACGGACGCGGTGATACCCAATATGTCTAACATTTTTATTTTTGGAAAGTTTTACACATTAGATGCATTTTTGAACAGAATAAAATCTTTTTTTGTGTTGCTATATTCTGAGAGCCATATTTTTATTATTTTTTGGGCGATTGTCTCAGGTAGGGTCTACATTTCTGCGGGACGAGATGACGGTTTGATTGGTACCATTTTGGGGTAAATACGCCTTTTTGATCGCCTGCTATTACACTTTTGTAAGGGAAGGTGACAAAAAAAAGGCTGTTGTGGCACAGTTTTTTTTTTTTTTTTCTTTTTACTGCGTTCACCTGGCAGGGTGGATCATGTGATATTTTTATAGAGCCAGTCGATACGGACACGGCAATATCTAATATGTCTATTTTTATTTTTTTCACTATTTTTTACATTTTTTTTTTATTTTGTGAAAAGGAAGCTTTTTTCTTGGAACATGAAACATTTTTTTGTAAAACTTTATTTTTTCACTTTTTTTCACTTTCTTTTTTTACACTTTTTTAACTTTTGGGGTCTGATCCCCTTTACAATGCATTGCAATACTTGTGTATTGTAATGCATTGGCTGGAAGTGTATTACACACAGTAATACACTTCCAGCTTACTGCCTGTGAGATCCAGGGGGCGGGATCTCACAGGCTTCCGTGGATAGCAGCCGGATGCCTAAGGAAGGCATCCGGCTGCTATCTAAGCCATCGGGTCCCCGTCACAGCAGCGCGGGGACCCGATGGACACCCCTTCCGACCACCCGCATCGCATGTGCTGCGGTCAGCGCTGACCGCAGCACATGAAGGGTTAATACGCCCGCATCGGTGTTTTCACCTATGTGGGCATACGCAGCAGGGGTCCGGCTACTGGGAACAGCCGGCCCCCCCGCAGCTGATCGGGCGGGCACAGCTCCTGCACTCGCCCGATCAGCGCGCCGTAGCACTACGGCGCTGGTCGGGAAGTTAAAGGGAATGTGTCATCAGAAAATGACCTATTGTTTAAATCATATTTATATTTAACATGTTTTTTAAAGAATTTTTGATGATGCTATTTTTAATTTTCCATGTTAATATCTATATTTAAACAAAAAAAAAAACATAAAATCCTGCAGTTATCCCACTGGTAATTAAGCCTTATAATTGGCGCCACTTCTTGGTCTGTAAAGATCATTTTACTGCAGTTATCTGCGTATCTATCAAATCATATATTCTTTCCTTGTACAATGACCACTTCACAGATCACAGAGCATGCCCGGAAAACTCTCCCATAGAAGACAATGAGGTCCCCTACTGACCATTGTGTCTATGGACATTGTGGCTTCTGTAAAGCTTTTTTTTTTTTATGCTGTGTAAATGCTGTTAAGAATCGATCAGACAATATGGCCACCCTCACAATCATGTTCTGGAAACAGAATTAAAAAATCTGTAATCAGAAAATAAAAACAGATTAGGTAAAATGGATGTGTGTTACTGTCTGGTTTTAACTGGCAGAAAACATTTTTTAATGACACATTTCGTTTAAACTAAAAAGGTTTTTCATATTTTTTAAAAGTAGTAAAACAGAACAAAACTATAAAAATGAAGTTATCATCTCATTTTTACTGCACTGTACACACTGTAAAAAATGAAACAAAAAATAGTGGAATTGCATCTTTTTTCCTTTCCACCCAACATATAATTTTTATTACAGTTTTGCAATACATTAGATGATGGGAGAGCGGCCGTGTATTTACCGCTAATACATCCTCAGCATTCATAGCATAGCATAGATAATCAGATTTACTATTCTAAAGCTTGAAAAAGCTGGGTAAAGCCAAATCTGCCCAACTATGCAGTAATACATCTTACATTGGAAGGCAGATTTTCCATGCAGAGTCCCAGAAAGCTCGGTAGCAAAAGATGTGGCGCTGTAAGAGGGATTGCTAGATACTGAATCAACTGAAATAAATCGCCTTCCTCACTCTCAGCTGTTGACATAACTAAGCAAATTTGCCATTAAAGCCTTAGGCCCCATTCACAAGACCGTATGTTCATTTCCATATCTTAACCGCATTTTTGCGGATAAGATGCGGAACCATACGGACCCATTCATTTTTCCATAGGAGAAAAAAAAAATGCGGAATGCACACCACTGATATTACGGAAGTTCTCCCGCAAAAAAAAGGAAACATGTCCTATACTTGGCCGCAAAACACGTCCATAGCCCCATTAAAAGTCAATGGGTCCGCAAAAATGGGGAACACTACGGAAGACATTCCGTATGTCTTCTGTTCCGTCTTTATACAGAGACGGAATACATACGGTCGTGTGAATGGGGCCTAAGGCTTTAATGGCAAATTTGCTTAGTTATGTCAACAGCTGAGAGTGAGTCCACCAGTCTGTGAGAAGGCGGTCAGTGATGCATCCGCGAAGTTGTCCGTGAAGGATCCATGTGTCCGTTTTTTTGCTGTCTGTGTGCCATCCATGTTTCACTGATCCTGCACAGCTGAAAAATAATTTTCAGAGCATCTCTTCTTAATGATCCGTGGCATCCGTGGTTTTCACTGACCCATAGACTATAATGGACGTGATGGATCCGTGAACACGGACAAAATAGAGCATGCATCCGTGCTAAAAACACTGATCCACGGACCGTGCTAAAGCACTGATGTGTGAAATGAATGGGGACATGTACTGTCCATGGAGAACACGTACAGCACACGTCCAAGAAACACTGACATATGAATGAGGCTTACAACATTTAGTCTGTTATCAATATGTCTAGTGACTATGACTTGATTCCTTTGTTCTATGTGAAGTCACTCAGAAGTGAACAGCGTCTTTCTATGGGCGCTCATAGCCACATATGTACAGTATATATTTCATACGTTACTGCCTGGGTAAAGCACGTGGGGTTATTGTGACTACTCCCATTCCCCATTTTTCCTTTACTGGTTATTATTTTAGTTTACTTTCAGGGGTCAAATTAGCTATATACAATAGTTTATTCTTTTTCATGGTCCTTAATGGGTTAACTGTGCATCACTGCAGCTGGAGATCAGGAGACTCCAGCAACGATGTGAGGTGTCAGGAATAGAGTTTATTCAAAACCCTTGTTCTACATCAAAGGTGCCAGTTTTACAGTAAAGAACCCCCTCCCCACAATCCCCATTTTATGGGCGCCCCCATTCATTGCGTGCGCTATCAGAGGGCTGTGTCACCCAGCTTGAGGCAAGGTGGATAGCAGTATTTGTTCACTATTATTATGGTTTATGCTTGGAGATGCCTGAGATATTGTGGCTGAGCTCCAAGTCAGTTCTATATAAATGCTCCAAAGGATTTGTCAGTCTCTTTTTTTTTTTTTAAATTATGTATAGGTTTGTATGTCTAGGTTTTAATGTAAGATATAGTCCCATGTTCTGTTCATACATAGAGAGAAATTTATCAAAACTGGTGTAAATGAAAACTAGCTTAGTTGCCCATAGCAACCAATCAGATTCCACCTTTCATTATTCAGAGCTCCTTTGAAAAATGAAAGGTGGCATCTGATTGGTTGCTATGGGCAACTAAGCCAGTTTTCCTTTACATTAGTTTTGATAAATCTCCCCCATAGTGTTCTGTCAAGGGCAGGGCATAACTACCACTATGGCAGCCATGCCATGGAGGATGCACAGCCTTACTTACAAATTATGCAACCCAGTCCTCCTCTTCCTAATTTTCCTGGAAATGTGGGGTCATGGAGGAGAGGAGGGAGGGGAATCATAGCATGGCATGGAAGCTGTCTGTATAGTCCCAACTATACTGCCTCCCCCTCCTCTAGGTGACACTGGCAGCGGGTTGTCAGCTGCAGTCTTATGGTACGTTCACACAACGGATTATGAAAATGTGCTTTTAAAATCAGCATTGAATCCATGCTGAGTTTAAAAATGTTTTTTCCAACGCGTTTTTTGCACTTTTTGCTTGTTTTTGAACCACATTTTTGGGTGGTGTATACTTCAATGCTTATGATTTTTGCCAAGTATCCACGCAAAAAAATGCAGACGCATACTTTTTGGCTGATTCCCATTTATTTCAGTGGGGGACTCCACATCAAGATAGGCCATGATGCTGCTTTTTTCCTTGATTTATTTTACATGTGGAAAAAAAAAGCAAGTGCTGTTTCTCGTGGAAATGAATAGGAGGCTGTTTGGAGGCAATTTCTGGCGCTGACTCTACACAGAAAAGCAGCAAAAAACTCAGTGTGGGGGGGGGATTAATCAATAGCAACCAATCAAATTCCACCTTTCATTTTTCAGACTTCCTTTGGAAAATGAAAGGTGGAATCTGATCGGTTGCTATAGGCAACTAAGCCAGTTCTACTTTACACCAGTTTGACGGGTCCTTAGGGTACGACCACAAAGATTTCTGGATGTAGTTTTGGAGACCCAGATCAGCAGTGCATCATAAAAAGAGAAAATGTTGCAAAGGACAGACTCGACTTCTCACTTTTATATTCACTCCTGATTTTGGTTTACAAAACTGCATCAAGAAACCTAAATGTGTGGCTGTACCCTAATCTCTACTCCTGACCCTCTCCACTGCTGTCCAAATGAGGAAACCTCATGAACCTTCATGAACATAGAAGGTTAGTTTTATAATAGTGTGTGTATAAGTATATGTGTGAATATATCAATGTATATAGCTGTTTATATAGATCTATGGTACTGTAATAGTAATAAGTAAGAGAATATGCATTATTTGCCTAGATCTGGGCTGGTCCTTACAGCCTCATTCACATCACATTTATGGCCTCCTTTTAAGGCCTCATGCACACGAACACATGCGGATCGCAGACCCATTCACTTGAACTCCATAGTGCTTCCTTGCCTCCGTTCCACACCAACCTTCCAGATTGCAGACCCATTCAAGTGATGCGGTGCCAGAACAGTCAGGGCCTATATTTTGCTAACCTACTGCTTGCGGGGCACAATATGGGCCCGGACAAAAATGATACCCTTAATTTAATATTTTGCTGCACAAACTGTTGAGGCAATTACTACAATCAAGTGATTTCTGTAACTATCAATGAGACTTCTGCACCTGTCCACAGGTATTTTGTCCTACTGAGCTGTCTCAGGTTTGAAGGGTGCCTTCTCCAGACTGCATGTTCACGCTCCTTCCACAGATGTTCAATAGGATTAAGATCAGGGCCATTCTTGAATGTTTTTAGCTGTGTGTTTTGGGTCATTATCTTGTTGGAGGTCCCATGTCCTGTGACTGAGACCTATGACACTGGGCAGCACATTTTGCTCCAGAATGCCTTGATAGTCTTGAGATTTCATTGTACCCTACACAGATTCAAGACACCGTGTGACAGGTGCAGCAAACGAGGCCCAAAACATAACGAGCCTCCTCCATGTTTCACAGTAGGTACACTGGAGGAGATTTATCAAACTGGTGTAAAGTAGAACTTGCTCTTTGTATACTTCATTTTTGCATCTGTCAACATAGAACTGATGTGACTTTATTACCTTGGAGTTCACCTCTAATCTTGAAAGTTGTGCTAGGCTCATTGGTTACCATTTGTATTATCCATTTCATCAATTTTCCTCTTGTGGCCATGTCCAGGGAGGTTGTCTACAGTCCCGTAGACCTTAAACTTCTGAATAATATGTGCAACTGTAGTAACCGTAACATCAAGCTGTTTGGAGATGGTTTTATAGCCTTTAACATGTCTATAATTTTCTTTCTAATCTCCTGAGACAATTCTCACCCCCCATTTAAGTCTTGTGTCTGTGCTCCAATCCATGAGAAGGCGGTCAGTGATGTATCCGTGAAGCTGTCCGTGAAGGATCCGTGTTGGGTCCATGTGTCCGTTTTTTGCTGTCTGGGACACACATCTACAAGGAGAACGGAGCGGGTAGAGCTGTGGCACAGCCAGGCTCTTTAAACTCACGAACAGGAAGTCCTTCAGAGAAAACGGATATCAGTAATTTAGCCGTCACTTGGTCGGGGTACACCACGAGCCAATGTAACATTTCTACCAGATTCACTGGTGTCAACACTTTTGGATAACTGCTCCTTAGGACCTGGCTGCTGCTGAGAGGATAGACTGGCCTCGACACATCGGGTGTGCACCCGCACAAAACAAGCACTCGTGCCAAGACCGACAATTATTTAGCCACTTACAGGCATCCTCGATAAAGGCAAAATAAACGCCTTTCCTAAGGGTACCCGGTCCAGCACTAGGCAAAGATGTCTGCTGCGTCAGCATCAAACCAAAGCCCAACATCTTTCACCCTCCATTTCAATAAAGGATGGATTGCTAATTTCTGACAAAAACCCTCATCATAATTGAACCAGGCCATACTACCAAACTGGCAGTATGCCTCAAGTACAATATCAACGTGCTGAAACAAGCCACAGCACTTGTCAGGACATCTTTCCCCTAATACAGCTGCATAGATACAAAAAGCTTGCAGCCAATGGTTAAAAGACTGCACGCTTCTTTTCATCATCAACCTTATCGCCTTTTCTGTCTACGCATACTACTTTTCTAGCAGAAGGATAAAAGCGATAAAACATCAATAAGTTCCTGATGCCAGATCCAGAGGTGGACTGGGAACTTAAAGTGGCCCTGGAAAAAATACTAAAAGTGGCCCAGTTGTGTAGTTGAGTCCAAACTGATGGAAGGCAGGGCCAACAATACCATATTCTGGCACATTATACAGCCCCAACAGAGCCAAATACCACAGTCCCATCACAAAATACTGCCAGCAGCACAAAATACACCCCAAAAACTTCCACTGGCAGGCCATTTGGAGGGCCCAGACGGTCCCCTGGGCATCGGCCCACCGGGAAATTTCCCTGTAAGGTCTATGGCCAATCCGCCCCTGGCCAGATCCGATCCTTCACTGAAAGGATAAATGGTAACCCAAAGGAGACAATTCAAAAGGAATTGCCTCTTTAAAGGGGTTGTCCCATCATAGACAATGGGAGCATTTTGCTAGGATATGCCCCCATTGTCTGATAGGTGCGGGTCCCACCTCTGGGACCCACACCTACAACGAGAACGGAGCGGAGAAATGAATGGAGGGCGCACTGCGCATGCACAGCCGCCCTCCATTCATTTCAATGGGGCTTGGCTATTTCCGTCTGCCCCATAGAAATGATTGGGAGCAGGGGCCGCGCGTGCGCTCCCATTCACTTCGCGGGGAGCAGCGATGGGTGGTGGAGGAACCCCGGGGTCCTCCAGCTACAGCTCTCCCCGCTCCGTTCTTGTTGTAGGTGTGGGTCCTAGCGATATGCCCCAATTGTTTGTGATAGTAATACACCTTTAAGGCTACTTTCGCACAAGTGTTTTTGCTGGGATCAGCAAAAACGCTTCCGTTACTGATAATACACCCATCTGCATCCATTATGAACGGATCCGGTTGTATTATCTTTAACATAGCAATGACGGATCCGTCATTAACTCCACAGAAAGTCAATGGGGGATGGATCCGTTTTCTATTGTGTCAGAGAAAACGGATCCGTCCTCATTGACTTGCATTGTGGGTCATGAATAGAGATGAGCGAACGTGCTCGAAACGAGCACTGTACCGCTCGGCTCCCCTGCGCTCCCCAGCGCAGGGGAGCCGAGCGGTACAGTGCTCGTTTCGAGCACGTTCGCTCATCTCTAGTCATGAAGGATCCGTCTTGCTCCGCATCCCATAACGGAAAGAAAACCGGTATGAGAACGGAACAGAATGCATTTGATAATGGGGACAAAACAGAAGCGTTTTTTTTTTATTTTTTTTTTTAATAAAGTTAAAAGTAGCCTAACACAAGTCTGTGCTCCCCCAATACCTTTATCAAGCACTGGGATAGCACAATTAACCCTTCCAGTAACAGGAGGAACCCAGACATTAGCAACAGGATTAGAAACAGCAGATTTACGAACAAAACGAGTTAACAGAAAAAACAATTCAGAAAAGAAATCAGAGGGTGAAGGGACAGACTGAGAAACATAGGCTGCTCCTGATGTGACTGTGAAGAAGAAGCAGGCAGAGAATCCATCATAGAGCGCTGCTGCTGTTCCACACCACTTCCAGCCAGCGCGGGTACTTGAAAATAAGATCCAGGACATGAAGAGTTAACTCCATGTGCAGAAGCCGGGCCCTTCCTCTTCAGACAGCTGGTCCCTGATTCTCCGATCAGCTGACCCTTGAAGCCCCGCCCCCTGCAGAGACGCTCTCTCATCAAGTAGCCTGTAATGAAGTGCAGATCTTCTATCTTCAGCCAGCAGAACTCGGACACTGTGTACACATACAACATACATGCAATATTAACCCCTCAGTGACTGTTTTGCCATGTGTCCCCAAGCAATGTCGCTCTAGGGGGCTCCCTTTCATGAGGCATGTAACCTGACATTAGTCTTTAGGTGATGCCATCTTGAGTACACAAGTGTCCACACCCAGAGCCGGGGTCCCTAGCCGGTGTGCGGTCACCTGCCTCCTGCACACAGGTGGAGTGTGATGCAGTGCTGCACGCAGGGTGCAGAGCTGTGTGACAGCCTGGGAGCAGACAGGGAGGAGCCCAGCCTCACGCACAGGCCACCCCCCCTCCCCGGGATCTCCTGTTATCTGACGTAATCCTCGCTTATATAGCCGGCTCCGTAGACATCCACACAGATCGTACAGCGGAATCCAGTGAGAGCTGCAGAGCAGATCCCAGAGGATCACACATAGACTGCTGATCAGCTGACAGGTAGGGAGCAGGGGCTCAGTGCCGGACTCATGTTCTGTGCTGCCTGCTGATGCCTGGATGGATGTGGTCCAGTGCTGGTTCATATTGGTAGACTGGGTGCACCTGATTGTGCTGCCACTAATAGGGATATTAGTAGCTGGCAGGATGTGGGCAGCAGGAGGAGGATGTGCCCAGGCTTCTGCTGAGCAGAGATACCTCTGTCTCCTAGTAATCTCAGAATCTTTCCTTTCTGAGGACCTCACCCACACCTTCCTTTCTACCCTTTCTTCCCACCTCACCTGACACTGGCATTCCTGCCCACCTCACTGGATGTTGTCTTATCTGCCCACCTTAACTGATCCTGTCCCTTCTTCCTCAAATCCAGAACTGTTCTTATAACCCCATCACTTATTTCCCAACCAGAACCCCTGCATTCCACATCCAGCTTTGTTTTCTCCCTGCTCATCCAAGACACCTCACAGGGATGCCCCTTCAGAAGGGACAGTTGTTGCTTCTGCTTCACCCCAAACGGACGCTCCTCCAGATAGGACAGTTGTTGCTGCTCCTTCTCCCCAAACGGACGCCCCTTCAGATGGGACAGTTGTCGCTGCTCCTTCTCCCCAAACGGACGCCCCTTCAGATGGGACAGTTGTCGCTGCTCCTTCTCCCCAAACGGACGCCCCTTCAGATGGGACAGTTGTCGCTGCTCCTTCTCCCCAAACGGATGCCCCTTCAGATGGGACAGTTGTTGCTGCCCCTTCAGCCCAGGCATTAATGTCTGCCCCTTCAGCCCAGACAGGTCTTCCTGCCCCTTCACCCTGGACAGCTCAGTTGTCTTTCAGACCAGAGAAATATTGGCAATATCAAAGCAAATCCTACAATATTCCAGATTACCCATCTGTTGTACAAATGGCAATGTTACCATTCCGTTCAGATTTATACCATCTATTGAGCTCTCTGTCTATACTTCTATCTATCTATCTATCGCTATATATCTACATGCTATCTATCTGTCTCTCTTTAGATCTATCCGTCGATCTGTCTACCTATCTATCTATGTACACGTTATCTGTTTGTCTATCTTTCTCTGTACATGTTATCCATCTCTGTCTCTGTTTAGAACCCGTTTTTTGGAGTGCTGTAGATATTTCTTCAGGTACTCCGGCAGATAGTGTCTAGAGGTATAATATCTTTTCCACTGAATGGGCAGGGATATTTACTAATGTATAAGAGATGTTTAGTCACAGCAAATATCAAATATATTTATAAATGAGCTGAAGTACTAGTCCGGATAGATTACATCCCAGAGAGGGTACGTCGAGAGATGCTGAACTCAGGCAGCCGAGCATGGGGCACACTGGTGCTTGTGGTTCCACAGTGGCACATTGAGGATTAGCCTTGACTTGTTTCAGGCTACACATTACAGATCATAAAGATAATCTTCCTCGCTTCTAGACCTGCAGTAAACAGACAGGTGGAAAATATTACTGCCGTAGTACTGTACATTAAATACTCAGGTATCAGAGTTGAGGTCAGGTAATCCCACACCTCGTAGCTTGCGTGACGAGGCATTTCAAACATTCAGTCTGTAAGACAACAATATGTCTGGTTGAAAGCTATTATGACTTGATTCCTCTTTTTGCAGGCGTGCTATGTGATATAAATCAAACGTTAACAGTTGGTTTCTCCAGGCGCTCACAGTCATACGTCTATATATTTCATGTGTTTGTATCTTAATGTTGAGTTTCTACAAAGCGTTCTATCAAGAGATCACACATAAGACTGCAGATTGTGGTCTAGATCTTCTCTAGATAATGCACCTAGCGTAGTAATAGCATGGGGTGGGCATATATCAGCAGAGACGTGTGAGAGGTCTGACCTTCCTCTTTAAGTTCAAGTTTTCCAGAAATACGAAGAGTAACCAAAACTTCGGTTACACATAAAGAAACTATTTTGCAAGACACAGTTGTCATTTCATCGCTTGTAGAGTGTATGTCCACCCTTCAGGCATGTCTTGGCATGTAATAATGATGATGTCTTAACAGCATTGAGCGGAGGGTGCTGCCACAGGTTTTTTTTATGTAGTTTTTGGAGCCAAAAGGAGAAGTCATGCCTGTCCTTTATGCTTTTTCTCCTTTTATGATCCACACCTGATTTGGGCTTCAAAAAACCTGAACGTGTGGCGGCACCCTTAGGCTTTAGAAGATTTAACCTGAAGTAGACACTGTCTACGACCAAAGCCCAGCCAGTATGGGGTGAGTGGTTAGACACCATCATAACTAGGGTTTTATATATGATTTTAGTCTTGCATTTGACATGAAGCGATGTCGTCAGGCCTGTTACAGATTGTAAATGTCTGGAAGCCCGGACCTATGATCTATTGACTTCTAAGACTTGGTGGAGCCTTATGTCATTGCTGATTTGAGGATTAGTAATGCCATATCCTGTATAGACATGGACTGTCCTGACTATATGGCATGATATGCTTTAACTACCTCTGATCTCATTAAGGGGGCATTCACACGACGGTCTCCATTTTGTAGTTCGCAAATTGTGAATAAGGACTGAGCGCAGTCTGAAACTGACTGGTGTAGGGAGATGTCCTGCTGTGTGCCATTTTGGACTTTTTTTTTTTAAATATTTGAAATAAAAGATTCATGGTTTTATTCAAGACCTGAATTTCTACAGCAAATTTTGGATCGGTCCGTGTAAAAAGGACAAGAGTAGGACATGTTCATGTTGTGGCTTGGGTAACCTCCATATGCTGCCCGCGTTTTTTGTGGACTCATAGAAATAAATGGGTCCGCGCCCTGCTGATCGGACGCAGGCCGAAAATACAGTCATGTGAATGTCCCCTAACCCAAAGTCGTGTTAATCCATAAATAGTCTTTACGTAGATTTAAGCAGTCAGCGCCCCCTCCCTCGATCTAATAGTTCTTTGTAATACCCCTTTAAGCCTTACTTTCCTAATCCATTTCATTTAACCCTCTACCCACCAGTCACTTCCATAATAGCTTATTTATAGCAGCAGTATCCAACTATATATGGCTATATGATGTATATATTATGTACAGATTCGTTATATGTCGTCCATAGAAATCTACGGCTCATACTGTACTTACGTGTGCTCTCAGTGATTAAGGCATATTCCACCGCAATAAGTAGTACAGTAGTAGCCGGCTGTGCTGGACACGATGAACTCTATGTTCCTCTATCAGATAAAACCTCCGGATCCTTTTACCGCTACTTTGAAACTAGCCTAAGGCACCGCTCCTCCAATATTCCCTTATATTTTTAACTGTTGGTTACCTAACCTCCAAAAAATAGATGTTTTTTTTCTAAAAAAAATGTAAAAGATTTTTTTTTCTTAAAGGGGTTAGTCTAGCTATTTGACGGGAACAGGGGCGGGCTGGGAACTTAAAGTGGCCCTGGAAAAACACTAACAGTGACCCCGTTTTGTAGTCTGGTCCAAGTTGATGGAAGGCAGGGCCAACAATACCATATTGTGGCACATTATACCGCCCCAACAGAGCCAAATACCACAGTCCATCACAAAATATCGCCACAGTACAAAATACATGGGCAAAAACATCCACTGACTGGCCATTACTAGGGCTCAGGCGGGCCCCTGGGCATTGGCCCACCGGGAAATTTCCCTGTAATGTCTATGGCCAGTCCGCCCCTGGCTGGGAACAACACTGGTATGTAGCTAGTAATAAACATTATTAAACCATTGGTACCAATGTCCAATGCTAGTTTCACATCTACGGCACAGCCTTCCAGCAGGTTGGTCGGGAATCGGCCGGACAAAAACGACTGCATGGCCGTTCCTAGTGTAAATGAATAGACACTGCAGATGGACGGAACCCTCCAACAGCGGCCATGTTCGTAGCGAAGCATCGGGAGGCCTGCGTGTAAATGTGAATTAAACTATTGGACGTTGGCGCTGATGGTTTAATGTGCCGTTCCCAGCACATGTCCAGCTAGTAATGTAATCTGGCCAACCCCCTTAACATTAAAGGGCTGCATAACGTATGAAGTCAAGCACTGGTTCAATAACCTACGAAAGCAAACTGGTCACCGGTTGAAAGCTGATTTTGATTCTTCTGCTGGTTATGAATATACCACTGTGTAACGTCTACGAGACTTCTCATAATCTTCATGGTTTCTATAGAAATCCTGGTTATCCCTTCTCGTGTAAACCTCTTCTAAACCTCAGCTTTTTTCCTTTGAGATTTCCAAGTCTTGGTGTCTACAACCTTTACATGTCTCTCATCCACAACGATAAAGATCTCTAATTTACATTTTAACCTTAGTCTTTTTGGTAATATCAACCCATAATTTCTTGAGGTGGGGGAAAATCTGCATGGCTACAGAAAGTATTAAGTGGCACCTAAGGAGTGGATGTGGCCAGCACAGAGTCTCCTGTGGGTTGTAGGAACCTCATGGTAACTTATGCATAAGCCTTAATTAGAGGTGACGCCCCAAATTATCGTGCACGCTATCATAAACATGTCATTTAGAGCTTTGCAGATTGTATCTGTGAGAATGGTAAGACTAGATTAACGAGACGGCTCCTCCCTGGAGATGCTGATTTCCACATAATGGCACAATGTAGTCATTATATATTCAATAGACGTCTAATAGCAGGTGCTTTGGAGACAGCCCTGAAACGGAAGCGGTTTTCATTCTGCGCTTGATCTTTATTATGTAGTTATCTCGGAGTGGTTTGTGTAGTATTAGGCTGGGGCTACACCCACACCATTTGTAGTGTAGAGTATTACAAAACTGAACAAGCAAATTTTTTATTTTAATTTTTTTTCCAAGGGAATTTCAAGCCATTTTCAGATTACTCTGCGGAGGGAAACAGTAGCGATTGATGATTTTGAAGAATTTTCCAATCTACTAAGTGCATTTCTGTGGACAGCGATTTACTGTGGTGAGAGCCCTAGCCTTAGGGCTCGTTCACACAACCGTATTCGTGTCCGTTCCATTTTTTTGCAGACCGTATGCAGAACCAGTCATTTCAATGGGTCCTCAAAAAAAACGGAAGGTCTTCCGTGTGCATTCTGTTTCCGTATGTCCGTATTTATGAGTCTTGTCCTATTATTGTCCGCATGATACTGTTCTATAAGGGGCCAGCTGTTCCGTTCCGCAAAGTATGAAATGCACACGGATGTCATCTGTATTTTTTGCGGATCCGTTTTTTGCGGACCACAAATTACTTACGGTCGTGTGAACGAGCCCTTACTCTGTGTGCATTCTGTTTCCGTATGTCTGTTCACAAAAAAGTAGAACATGTCCTATTATTGGCCGTATTGCGGACTAGGATAGGACTGTTCTATTAGGGTCTACCTGTTCCGTTCTGCAAAATACGTAACGCACACGGACGTCATCCGTATTTTTTGTGGATCCGGAGAAGATTAGGACATATTCTATTATTTTTCAGAACAGACTTGCGAACATACGGATACGGAATGCACACAGAGTCCTTTCCGTTTTTTTCCATTGAAGTGAACGGAAAAAAACGGAACGAACACGGACAAAAAATACTTTGGTGTGCATAAGACCTAAGGGTGCACAATATATAGAAGATGCTGAGATTTTTCTTGAATGTTAAGATGATGCGTGAAAAACAACACTAATGTACCAAACCCATTGAAATGAATAAGTCAGGGATCAGTCCGGATGATATGTGTTCGCTACATGCATTGCACCTGGACGGAAAACTTGTCCGTGTGAAAGAGCGTTTTTCACGGCAGCCCTGGCTCCATAGAAGTGAATGAGGCTTGCATGAAAAATGGACGACATCCAGGTGTGTTTTTTTACTGATCTTTCCTAGTAGGATGTTGAGCGTAATGTCCCATTCACATGATCATATTTTTGGTCTGCATCCAATTCGTATTTTTTTGCGTACGGGTCCGCAAAAAATGCGTACATGCTGTCCGCATCCATCTGTTACAATGGGTCTGCAAAAAAAGGATGCCACACGGATGTCATCTGTATTTTTTGCGGATCCGTGTTTTGCAGTCTGCAAAATACATACGGTCGTGTGAATGTACCCTTCTTCAGTATTTGTTCGTGAGCGTGAAAAAAACACGAATTGAACTTGCCTGCAAAACCATCAGTTTTTTCCTGAACAGATCCTGACACAATCTGTATCGCTTGTGTCAAAGACGCCTAAAAGCGGGGGTGGGGCTCTTAAAAGGATTAACCCTTTCTGCACATTGTAAGAAACCATTCCTAAAACATGATTCATTGCAGGGGTTACACATGGCTGTTTACTACAACATTACCTCTACAAGCGTCATCTGAAAAGTGCCAGGAACCTGCCAGGACTGTTGTCATCCACGTACAGGGCATATACAGACACGGATCCCTCAATAATATCCATACATTAAGAGGTTAATCTATAATAAGATTATTACATCTTTTACGCCAGCAGTTACCCTGCTTGTGGATGGTTTCCAGGTAGAAAGAGAGTAAAAATGAAAAGCAACAAAAGAAATCTAGTGATATAAAAACCTAGATTTTATGGTTACTCACGGTATGGCTAATGTTACTCAAATTTGAGGTTCTGCACATGTTGCACTTGATTTTCATGTGTCTATTCACACATCCGTGAATTTCCATGGTCTGTGGGGCCATGATTACTTCAGGGAAGCATGCCCCATATTTGTCTGTTTGTCTATGGGTCCATGAAAAAACGCGGATGGTATCCATTTGTCATCCATGTTTCACAGATGGTTGTTAGGAAAAGCTCTTGAAATTAATTTTCAGCTGAACATTGACCGTGAAATATGGATAGCACACGAAGGGCAAAAAGCGGACCAAACATCATGGACATCTTGACGGGTGAAGCACTGACCCTTTCATCACTGATGCTGTTACGGACACGGGCATGTGCAGAAGACCTAATTGTAATAATCCATTATTAGAACGAAAGGTTGGCGGTTCACTTCACATTTGGAATAGCTGTGTACTTGTATCCTGTTTGTACTATATTCGGTATATTGTATTGGTGCGGGGTAATATGCTCGGGCATGCCCTAGAGTCTAGACCATGTCTCTCACCTACATTAGAAGGGTGACTAAACTGAGACCCAGATGACAGCGGATGACGCATTAGAGTGGCCTGCAGCTAGCTGAGTCAGCCTTTACATTAACCCGGGAAACGTCCCGATTACAGGAACAGGAAAGTGAAGTAGTCATGTTAGTGTGAGTTATATGGGCTAATTTACTACCCTTTTTTTCATGTAATTCACATTAGATGTCTATACTTTTTATGAGATTCTCAATTATCTAGTGGTCTCTTCCTGCTGACTGTCTGCTCTGAATCGTGTATACCCCTGCCCCCCTCTGCTGTGAGTGACAGGGCTAGATTGGTGATGTAATCTCGACTAGCCCTGTGTTCTCGCACATGTGCCATCGGTTCGGGAATCGGTGTACACGATTCCTAAAGTGTGAGAACACAGGAACAGGTGGGATTACATTGTCAGCCTGGCCCCCTTTGGTATTTTTCTAGTTTATACACATTACATTATAGTGAATGGGACCCGTTGGGCTCCAGAACAAAATTCTGGAATTCAGAATGCATGTATGTGTGGATGTAGCTTAAGTTGGCTGTACACAGTTTGATCTCTGTGAGATGGGTTTGGACGATGTATGGGCAGGCATTCAATCAAAAGGCATTAGTTCCTGCTAGTAAGGCTACTTTCACATCAGAGGCACAGGGTCTCAAAACCTGAATAAAATGTTTGTTTCATTTAATAGATCCAGATGCATCCCTTTCGCCCGTCATCAGTCCCCACAGTGCCGGTTGAAATCATTACGTCAGCTTTGGTTATTAGTTGACAGAGGTAGCATATGCAAAGGTAACTAGTAGCAGTAGGATAGCCATTAGTCATTTGTAGTTTGGGTGAGGGCCTTGTTGCATTTTACTTTACCTGTCACCTAGCGTAGCATCCACTTTTTTTTTTTTTTTTTTTTTTTTTTATAGATCTTTTGACTATACGACTGAGATGCTACACATCAGATTGTTAGATGCTTAGTCTTACCTGTGGAATAACAACTGTATATTAGCAGTGTCACCAGAAGAGCTAGCCGTGCCCTGACCCCTCCAATCATTAAGTCGCCCACTTGCCTAGACTTGCCTAGTGTTAGTGAGACCTTCAACACAAAAACATTATAGGAGGATATTTATCAAAACTGGTGTAAAGGAAACCTGGCTTAGTTGCCCAGAGCAACCAATCACATTCCATCTTTCATTTTCCAAAGGAGCTCTAAAAAATGAAAGGTGGAATCTGATTGGTTGCTATGGGCAACTAAGGCTACTTTCACACTTGCATTTGCTGGATCCGTCTGTGAGATCTGTCACAGGCTCTCACAAACGGTCCTGAACTGATCAGTTTTGTCCTCATGCATTCTGAAAGGAAAAGGATCCGTTCAGAATGCATCAGTTTTGCTTCAGTTCAGTCAGCATTCCGTTTTGGAGGCGGACACTAAAACGCTGCTTGCTGCGTTTTGGTGTCCGCATGAAGAAACTGATGCAAACGGATCCGTCATGACTCACAATGTAAGTCAATGGGGACGGATCCGTTTTGTCTGACACAATAGAAAACTGATCCGTCCCCCATTGACTTTCAATGGAGTTCGAGACGGATCTGTCTTTGCTATGTAAAAGATAATGCAAATGGATCCGTTCAGAACGGATGCAGGCGGTTGTATTATCATGACGGATCCGTTTGTGAGAGCCTGGACGGATCCTGCAAACGCAGGTGTGAAAGTAGCCTTAGCCAGTTCTACTTTACACCAGTTTTGATACATCTCCCCATATGATCGCTCAATAGGGAAGGATAGAAAAGTCTCAGTGGCTTCTAAGCACTCAGTAGCTAGCAATGCATGGCTCATAATGTCAGATTTGGTATGCCCCTCTGTACACTAGGCTTCCTTGTGTTGCTGTTATTCTGAAATAAATCTGGAACGCGAAGTTTGACATCTAGGGGGTTTCGGTATCATGATTTCTGGTAATAAAAGTGTGATAGTCTTATCTATTGTAAAGGAGTTAACATAAAATGGAGTACACCCTACTGTTTAATTTCTTGAGATAAAAAGTCAACAACGGGCAGGAGGCCAATCTACTGGAGATTACCTCATAGGTACACAGTTCTCAAGACTGGTCCTACAATATCACTCCTAAGGTGACCAGGAGGAATGGCATGAGAACACCATGTCCCAAGAAGCTACCTGCCAGTTTCATCTAAAGCAAAAGAACAAAAATGATCTGTCCTCTCAGTACCATCATGATGGACAATCACTAACTATAACCATAAAGGGTGTTCCTGACATTGAAGGCCCCAACCCTATCTTCTATGCGTAATATTAGCATGACTGCTAAATTCTTAATTTACTTGAATTATAGCTATCACATTTTTGCAACCAATTTAGATGTATACTCCAATGCATGTAAATAAAAAAGGAAGCAATTTGGCAAGCAGTCTTCAATAAAAAAAAATCCTATTTGGGGCCTGATCCTGCATTTAACGCTTTCATCTGTCTCCAACGTCTTTGTTATGTACGTGCAGTCTGTTACCATGAAGACATCTGCATTATGTTGGAGCTATAGATACAAAATAGTAGTAACCAAGACTGCAAAGTTTTTTAAAGGGATTTTCCAAGATTTTGATATTGATGGTCTATCCTCATGTATAGGCCATCAATACAGCAGTGTTAGATGAGTCATGAAAGGGGCTGTGTTCCAGTTTTTATGGGGGCAAACTAAAGGGGGTCAGTTAAAATAATGACAAAAAAAAAATAAATCCACTCTGCCAGGCTGAAGCTGTAATGTTTTTGCTGCAGTCAATGACTAGCCGGAGCGGTGTACAGCACAAGACTGCTGAGACCAGTGATTGGTTGCAGCGGTTATGAGTGTCATCACTGGTCCTGCAGTGCTGGATGGGAGGGTGCCTCGGAAAGTGTGTTTAATTTTTTTAATTATTTTAGAGGGGTTTTCGGAGATGTTAATACTGATGACCTATCCTCTGATCGGTGGGGGGCTGACACCCAGGACCCCCCGCTGATCAGCTGAGAAGGCCCCAGTGCTCCTATGAGCTACACGGCCTGCTCGCTGCTTTCCCTAGGCCTAGTAAGGACACGTTCATTGGTCATGTGGCCTAGGCACAGCTCAGCCCCATTGAAGGGAATGGGGTTGAGCTGCGATACCAAGCACAATACACATACAATGTACAGCTCTGTGCTTGGTGAGCACGAAGGCTGCGGTGCTCAGAGGAGTGCCGGTGCCTTCTCAAACACTGAATCAGCGGAGGTCCCAGCTGTCAGACCCCCACTGATCAGATGCTGATCAGTATTAAAATCTCTGAAAACTATTTTAACTGCCTTACTGCAGTTTGGCCCCCAAAATTAGAACTCGGACATCCCCTTTAAGTTAATTGGACCTAACATTGCATGTAATCTGTGTTGATAGACCTTGCCCATGTACCGACTGGTTGTAAGCAAACCGCTTATGTCTTTTAACTGCAGTCCATCAGATCCGTTTCCTGCACTAAATGGCCACGGCACGTTTATTATAAACTATTAACATAGACAGCCCTCATTTAAGATAACTTTTATACAAACCAGTCGAGCCCCAATTAATTTTGTTCAGGGGCTAATCTAGGAGCTGGTCTACATATGAGACGTGTCATGTCAGCCATCAGTCCTCTTACATAATTGTTCTCTATCGGTGTTCTGAAAGTGTCATACCAGGTCAGTGTTATAAACCATTAAATGGATAGGAGCAATATACATTACAAAGATAAAAAAAAAAAAGCCACCATAATTGCCTGTTAGCATGCGTTATTATGGCAGTTTACCATGATACAGTGTCCCCGCCGGTTGCAGAAAGTGTTGGAGTCCAAGGTCAAAGTGGAGATAAGAACATATGATTTGTTGTAAACAAGTGTAATCCTGTCTGCTGAACTTTTTTCTTCCTTGTCGTGAATGACAAAGGGGAGTTTGACAGCTCATCGAAAGGGAAATTCCTTTTTTCCCTCCATTTTTAAGTTTCAGTTAAAAATGGAGGGGAAAAAGGGTAGAACACAAAAAAGCACAAACGGTAGAACACGAAACAGCACAATTGTATAAACAGTTAAGAAAACAACCATATGACCTGATGACATCATCTATACTGGTGTGGCGATATCAAATAAATGTTAATCTGGTATAATGTCATGATTCATGTCCATAGGTCCACCTAATCTTCTACAGTCAGTCACTGTATACACGACAATTGTGTACTGAAGGATGTTAAAAACTTTCATAGCCATTGATTTAAAAAAAATATATTTTTTAATATCTTGTAGGATTCATGTGTCTGTCTAGGGTCCGTGTATCAAAAAAGGCAGGTGAATTTTCAAATAATAATGTTAACGTTTAGTATTCTGCTACAACGTGTTGCCATCTTGTGGGCAAAGTAGGATACTGACTTCAATAATCAGCAACATGACTTACGGGTCATTGTTGTCATTGATACTTGGCAATATAAAGAGCGAAACCTAATGCCTAGCATAGGTGCCCCCTTGTTTGTCACTTTCAAAATCAATATTGTATTAATCGTAGGGTAGGGGCCATGAAACTTAGGTGTTGTCCAGGCTTTTGTCTGGATAGGTCATCAATATCAGATTGGCGGGGGTCAGACTCCTGGTATCCGCGCCGATCAGCTGTATGAGAAGACGTCACGTGCAGTGTGCACGTACTGCAAAGCCGCAGCGAACAGGAGGAGAGACAGCGCGCAGTGTGTTTGTGCCATCTCCTCATGCAGGTGATCGGCCTGGGTGCCGGGTGTCTGACCCTTGCCAATTTTATAATGATGGCCTATTCTGAGGATAGGTCATCAATGTTAAAAGCCCGGACAACCTCTTTAATTTTCTTGTGATAATCTGGTCTTCTAATCCTGAGAAATATATGTTTATGCAAATAAGGTTTTTGTGTGCCGAGCCACTCCATTCGGTGCACCTGACTTCCCCGCTACCAGCTCTGAAATTTTAGGGACTGTTAATTGGACAAGAGAGGGAGGCCTAGGTGGCATTACTTGCAGAGTGATGGTGCCGCAAATGGAGTGGCCCTGTCCATAACGCACTGAAAACCTTATTTGCATAAAAAAGAAGCACTTATCAACAGGGTGCACACCCTGTGGATTAATCTGCTGTGGTCTAAAAACAACAGATCAGATCTGGCATTGCATTCTCTGTGCTGCTGTAACATTGGGAATTTCTCCATGGTAGGACTATTAAAGGGTTATCTTACGGTTTTCTGACATTTTTTCACATAGAAAAGTAGTAGAAAATGTTCGGTGCCCTGCTTGCTGTGCCGTTTAGTGAGTGTTGTGTCCTCCTTGGAGCCGTGGCCTCTTCAAACAGTTGATCGTTGGTGGTGAAGGGTGTCAGACCACCAACCGATCAGATATTCATTACATATCATTATTAAACTCCTGGAAAATCTCTTTAATCCATGTTCTCCTAAAAATCAATTGATCCTGATTGTTCCTACTGATAATGTTCCTCTCGGCCCCTTGGGACCTTAGTAGACAAGTAGCATATCTGGTACTTGAAATGCCATATATCTCACCTGTGCCATGGTGGTCTAGTGGTGTAAGGCCACGTTCACACTTTAGTTATTTGGTCACTTATTTCAAACAGATATTGTGAGCCAAAACCAGTAGCGAAGCCTACAGAGATCAGGTATAATGGAAAGAGTTCCTCATGTTCTGTGTATTGGCTGACAATACTGATGGAAATAACTGACCAAATACCTGAAGTGTGAACTTTACCTAATCAGGGCCTTCTGGATAGAAGAACATAATATTCACAGCCGGACCTCACCAGACCTCCCATGGATCCATACTGTGGTGCTGTATAGTTACAGCAGTAATGCCAGCATCTCCAATGATAATAAAAGATTCAGTAATATCCAGAATATTATTTTGTCTTCTTGCCAGTAAAACCATTTCAAATGAAAACATGACATGGTATTTGTGTTTTCCGTCAGTTTATATGAATGAAAATGGTCAGATGACTGTACTATTTAGGTCTTAATAATGTTGATATCTGACAGCCTGACATTCCTGAAAAAACAGCTGCAAGAGAATTTGAGCGCTGGCCAATGGCATTCATCCAGCAACTTCTGGTAGACTGTCAAATACTTTTATGTAAGAAAGACATAATGTGTTATCTTACAGCAAATATTACACCATACCTCATTTGTGTCTGCATCGTCATATGAGGGGTTCTCCAGGACGTAGTATTGATAATGTGAAAGTGGTTCTGCAGTTCTTTTAAACTGATGATCTATCTTCTGGATAGACCATCAGCATCTAATTGGCGGGGGTCCGACACCCGGGACCCCCATTGATCAGCTGCAGGAGCACCGCGGCCTTCTCTGTGTTTCCCTCAGGCCCAGTGACGTAACGACTAGTATCACTGGCCTGGGCGGAGCTACGCTCTGTTCACTTGAATGGAGCTTAGCCCCACCCAGGCGAGTGATACTAGTCGTGACGTCACTGGGCCTGAGGAAACGCAGAGGAGGCTGCGGCGCTCCTGGAGTGCAGCTGCCTTCTCAAATAGCTGATCGACACCCGGGACCCCCGCTAATCAGATGTTGATGATCTATCTAGAGGATAGATCATCAGTTTAAAAGAACTGCAGAACCCCTTTAAGTCAGGTCATCAGGATCAGGTCGGCGGGGGTCCGACTCCCAGCACCTCCATCGATCAGCGTTTTACCAGAGTTGCGGTCTGGTTCTACGCTGGGTAGTCACGTAGCCTGGTTCTTTATGCTATGCTCTCATTCACACACAATTTCCTCTATTTAATAATCTTCCAGTCTGTCCTTGAAATCCTATATTCTGCATTTCCTTCGGTTATAGACGTTGAAAACAAGTGTCTCAATGTGGTGGAGATGACATCACTAATGTTGTAGAATGTTCCAGTTTATCATAGACATCAGAGTGGGTTTTCCATAGCTTCCAGCTGTTTTGGTTACTATAGATATAAATAAGTCTGGGCACACAGCTCATGAGATGGGCTTCTATATGGTGTCTGCTACGACTGCTCTTGTGTTTTAGTTGTAAGTTATAAGTATTAAGACTGTCCATGAACATACTGTAAGAACTGATCCATAGGTTTACCCTAATAATACTCTTATCTGCACCATGTGATGGATATTACTACTCTCTGTAGAATATTACTATCTGCATAGATCGCTTCGTATCAGTGTTCACCATGTGTAGATAGATATGAAATAGATCAAACATCCCAACCATCTTGGATTTTGGCCCTGCAGTCCCAGGAGTGCTGAGGCATGTCTTCTTTCAACTGTACCTGTGGCCTCGCTGGTGCTCTCCCTAGCAGACAGGCGCGACAAAGTGACATTATTGCGCCTGTTGGGCTGTGCGAGGGAGCGCACAGGCCGGGGAATGATGAGCATCTTCGAGCCTGTGCACTCTTGTGACCAGCTCGGCAGGTGCGATGACATCACTTTCTTGCACCTGCTGCAAAGGAGAGCAGGATATGCTCCATTCACTGGGGGGATGGGGCCAGGTGAGTGTTATTAACAGCACAGGGGCTTCACCCTTGTAAGGGGGCTACATTATTGTAAGTTGGGCACTAAGGGGGCAACGGAGCAGCACTGCAATGAGGGGACACTAAGGGGTTATTCTACTGTGTGTGGGGGCACTATGGGGCATAAATACTGTGTGGGGGCACTAAGGGGTATAACTAGTGTGTGGGGGCATAAAGGGAACTGAGCATGTATAGATAGGCATTGGCCATGGTTTAGTGTAAACTTTTTGGGCTTTTTAAAAGTTGGAGTAGATAGATAGATAGGTGATAGGTACATATGAGATAGATAGATGGATAGATATGAGAGAGAGAGATACAAGATAGATATGAGATAGAAAGATAGATACGAGATTGATAGATACATATGTGATAGATGGATATGAGATAGATAGATAGATAGATAGATAGATAGATAGATACTAAATAGATAGATACTAAATAGATAGATAGATACTACACACTAGATAGATAGACAATTAGAAATGAATAGTATTCCTGTACTTCCTAGCCAAGAACTGCATGAGTAGTATAGATCCTATCATAGCACCTGGCAGAGCCTGCTGGGAGCTTTAGTTCTATACTGACGCTGCATCTGGTAATCTGCATGAGGCTTGTTCAGACAAGTTCCTTAAAGTGTGAGGACAAGGTGCATGTTTGAGCAGGCTGGAACATGACTGACTCACTGTGCGATGATGTCAGCACAGGACTGGGTGGGGGCAGTAGTAATATGATACCGGCAAACACGACTATTTTTATCTGCTCTGTTTTCCTCTTCCTAGGCAGTGGAGCTAGTGGTGCACTGTTTTTTTTTTTTTTTTTTTTTTTTTTTTCTTTTTCTATACAAGCATTATGTGAATGGAGGACAGTCACACTCATGTCCATTTCAGGCTCTAGCTCTGCAAAACTCTACATTTTTACCAGAAGGACATAGGCTTCATTCACACGACCGTATTTTGTTTCCGTGTCCATTCCGTTTTTTTTTTGCGGACTATATGCGGAACCATTCATTTCAATGGGTCCGCAAAAAAAAACGGAAGGTACTCCGTGTGCGTTCCGTTTCCGTATTTCCGTTCTGCAAAAAAGATAGAACATGTCCTATGCTTGTCCGTTTTGCTGACAAGGATAGGCATTGTTACAATGGATCCGTAAAAAAAACGGAAACACGGATGCCATACGGAACGTCATCCATTTTTTTTTTTTTGCAGATCCGCAATTTGCGGACCGCAAAACACATACGGTCGTGTGAATGAAGCCTTACTGACAGTCATTTTGTATATGTACATTTAGGATGCTTTCACATGCTGCAGATTTTGTTTCCAAAGTTTTCATCTGAAGGGGTTTGGCTGGAAGCACATTATTTGTCTGCAAGTCCCATTCATATAAATAGAATTGCCTTTCACGGGACAATCTGTAGTTTTTATAACTTTTTGATAACTTTTTATTCAATTTTTTTGTGAAGGGGAAATGATGAAAAAATGGCGCTATATATATATATATATATATATATATATATATATATATATATAATTTTTTTTTTTTGTAACATCATATGGGGTAAATATTTTTATTTAATATTAAGGGTGTTTTGGGATGTGAGAGTGATCTTTATTTTTTTTATTGTTTATTTTTGTTATTTCTGGGAAACAGTGGGGGATTATTATTTTTTTTATATTTTTATAAAATATATCTTAAAATAAAAAAATAAAATATATTATAATCTTTTTTTATGATGTTTTCACTGCCTGGCCCTGTCAATCAGCCAGTTTCTGCTGACAGATGCCATTTAAAGATAGTCCCTCAGCCACAGTAAACATAATATGATAAAGGAATCGGGTTCGTCCGTAGCGGGCCTGAGAGGTTAAGCCACCGGGATACTAATATCACTGAAGAAAGAACATTAGTCATAGCTCAGACCAGTAGTTCCCCAAACAACAGCAGCAGTCTGATGATTGGGGGCTTCACGGAATGGTTTTATGGGACGTACATGGCTCTAGGGCTGCATATTGTTCACCCAGGAAATGCAAAGGCTGCAGATACTTCCTGAGCTCTGAGGATTGTGGGAACCAAAATATTCTGCTATGTACGAGAACAGTTGTATCATCAGTGCTATAATTGAATAATATACCATACACATGACTCACTTTTCAAATTTACAGTGCCATAGTATACGAAGGCATCTTACAGCTGGACCCAGGAACATCATGATATACCATTAGGGATCCTACAAATTTACTTGGTGCCAGCCTTGATATTAATCTCTTCATATATATTTTTTTGATCACCGTTTAGTCAAGTATTATTAATGTGTGTGATATTTGGATTTCTTACCTTTTACAATTTTATTCTGTTTTGCAGAGAATATGTTTTCTGCCAGGGCCATCCTACAGGCTAATGGTGGTGGTGAGAAGGTTTGTCGGCAGCTTTTTGGAGAAGTGGACCATGAACAACTTAAAAAGGACTTTGAGACAGTTATGAGCAACACTTTGGAAGAAGCCAGGCGCGCATGGAACTTTGATTTTGTGGCTGAGATTCCATTGGAAGGGAATTATGTGTGGGAAAGAGTGGAAGGTCCACAGCAGGAGACTACAACAGAAGAAGGTGACACAACGCCCAGCCTTGTATCGGTCCAGGAACTTGAAAGTAGAGGATCAAATTCTTGCAAGCGAAAGCAAATGCTCATTACCGGTAATTAAAACATGCTGCAGGGTTTATTGGCAGTGCAGTGATCTGCAAGGTGTACTGTAATTAACAGAACACCCTGGGCACAGGTTTCGTACTGTGTTGTGCCCAGCATAGGGCCTGAGGGGCAATGTATGATCCTCCAGAATCCTGTGCCATGCACGCACCCCTTAGGCCCCGCACTAGGCTTAACAAGCCAAATGATTTGTGCTTTGAAGATTTCCTTTTAAGTCCCTCAGTTAAAAAAAAAAAAAAAAAAAAGTAATCTGAATATCCTACTCTAGCCAAACAATGGGCCATGAGGCTGACTATGGTGTGTTGTATGGTGGGGTCCTCACACAACAGAACTGCTTTTGAGGTTCTATGCATGCTTTAAAGGAACCTAGCAAAATAACAGAAGAAAAGAAAATCGTTTCTGCAGAAAAGAAAATCGTTTTTGACTCTTTGATTTTGCAGAGAACAGGGATCTATTACAAGTGTGACAAGCTGAGGACTATGCTGGGGCATAATGATATGGGTTAAAGTCACAACTGGTGGCCAAGGGGCCCAACAGCACCTCTACCACATAAAATAACACAGATTATTTAAGTTCAAAAGCAAAATTTTGTAGGGAATAGGAGGCAATGTAAAATAAAAAAAAAAACAAAACCTTAAAGGGTTATTCTCATTTTAGACAATGGGGGCATATCGCTAGGATATGCCCCCATTGTCTTATAGGTGCGGGTCCCACCGCTGGGACCCGCACCTATATCGAGAACGGAGCCCCCGAAGTGAATGAGGGCGCACTGCGCATGCGCAGCCGCCCTCCATTCATTTCTATGGGGCCGTCGAAAATAGCCGAGCGCTGGCTCGGCTACTTCCGTCGGCTCCATAGAAATGAATGAGAGCGCACCGCGCATGCACAGCCCGGCTCCCATTCATTTCTATGAGCGGCGCGGGGAGCTGCGCCTGGTGGTGGCCGGACCCCCGGAAACCTGGGGTCCTCCAGGCGCAGCGCTCCCCGCTCCGTTCTGGCTATAGGTGCGGGTCCCAGCGGTGGGACCCGCACCTATAAGACAATGGGGGCATATCCTAGCGATATGCCCCCATTGTCTAAGATGAGAATACCCCTTTAATCATCTTTTAATTGGTCCCCGATGCTGCTCCCCACTGTATCATCAGTTATGTGACCACCGTTGTCAATATTTTCCGAAGCAGTCAAGTGTGCATGGCACGCGATCATTGAGACTAGTGACTTGCTGCAGCAGAACGATGAATGGCATATGACCGTTCGGAACAGTGGACTGTAGCCCTGGTGCGGGATCAGGAGATGTTAAAGCTAAGGGTTTTTTTAAAAAATTTTATTGCGTGTGCTCCCTGCCACATTTTGCAAACTCTCTGAGAATTCCTTTAAAGGGAGTCTGTCACCTCCTAGGCCCCTATAAAGTACTAAAACAGCCCCATAGCACATGTTAGAATAAAAGCAATGTTACCTTTGGCGCTTTCTTTGGAGCTGTAGAAGTGTCAAAAACGTAGTTTAATTGATATGCAAATGAACCGTCGGAAGTGCCCAGAGGCGGCGTTTACTGCCTTGGAGCCCGGGCTCCTGTCCTTTTTTTAAATATATTCCCCGCCCCAGCAACTGCCTCCGCCCGCCCTGCACCTCACTCGGGTCCTCCTTCTCAGCCGGCGAGATCCCGCGCCTGCGCAGTCTATCGCCGGGCCAGGGCATGCGCACTGCGATGCCCATTATGGGCACGGCATCACCGAAGTCAGTGCACAGGGCGGGCTTCATATATGCACCTCGCGCACTGACTTCGGCGATTCCGTGCCCAAAATGGGCATTGCATTGCAGTGCGCAAGCCCCGGCCCAGCGAGAGACTGCGCAGGCGCGGGATCTCGCTGGCTGAGAAGGAGGACCCGAGTGAGGTGCAGGGCGGGTGGAGGCTGGGGCGGGGAATATATTTAAAAAAAGGACAGGAGCCCGGGCTCCAAGGCAGTAAACGCCGCCTCAGGGCACTTCCGACAGTTCATTTGCATATCAATTAAACTACGTTTTTGACACTTCTACAGCTGCAAAGAAAGCGCCAAAGGTAACATTGCTTTTATTCTAACATGTGCTATGGGGCTGCTTTAGTACTTTATAGGGGCCTAGGAGGTGACAGACTCCCTTTTAAAGGGTCACTGAGTTTTCAAAAAACTTTTGATATGTCATAGAAGCATATCAAATGTCTTGATCAGTGACGGGCTGAGTGCTGATACTCCCACCAATCGCCAGAATGATGGTAGAGAAGCGCTCCTATATTGTGCTGTGGGAGATGGGCTCAGTAGAAATTCTCTCGACCCGTCTCAATTCCATCCTCTGCAGCCAGGAGAGAGAGCCCCATATGTGAGTGCTTCTCTCTCCTCGTTCTAGGGATCAGTGGGAGTCTGACTGCTGTTTTTTTGAAACCTAAGTGACCCTTTAAGCTGTTTACAAAGCTTTATACAATTAAACTTTTATATGATTTCTAAAAAAATGGAGATACATTTTTTTATTTGGGACAATAACAAAGTCATGTCGGTATGATTCAAACCCAACTTCTAGTAATTTCTTCTTTCTCTGCTCCTTCCTCAGATTACTATCAAGTGAAACGCCGCTGTTCTCCACTTCCTTCGCCATGTCACTGTAGCCCGTGATTGGATTGGTTCCAGATTATACATATGTTCTTTTCCAAGAGTCCTTCCTCAAGACAAGCCAAAACTTTCCATACAAGAATTTCAGTTTCAGGAAGTAAATCTTTACTTTGAAGATCCATAGACACAACCTGGAAAGTAGGAAAGGTGGAATTGTTGATGCACTTCATAAGGGCCCTGGAGAGCAATTAACCACTTTAGTTGCCTCAGCAACAAGATTTAGCTCAGACGGAGTCTGTTCATTTGTGTGTTTGAAGAGAATTCTCCATAAGGGAATATGTGTTGTATCAATGTATATATTGTCTGCGGGTTGTGGGGAGCGTCAGCAGCTTTGTTTTTCTAGGGGGAGAATACAGCCTGCCATTATTTTGGGTTGGCAAAACCGCTTGATGAAGGTTACGCCCTCATTGTCATTACATGTCAGCTTCTTAACCACCGACCAGTCTAAGCAGCAATCCCTGGAAAGGATAGTGTTAAAAATTCTAGTTCCTAGAGACTGGGAAAGCATTCAGGGCGGAGCAGCTATTGAATATCACATAATTTTAAATGCGGGTTTTCCCTGGTGTGCTTTTCCTCATTGAAGTCAATGGACCTAAAAGTCATAAAAATGATAGGGATAGGTGTGGTTCAAAACATGGCGACAGCTTGTACTGGTCCAGAAACATTGTGGTTCTGTGCAATATAGAGAAAACTGTGCAGCCAGATCTTATCACAGGGCATAGTGTGAACATTCCCTAAGGTCTTTAGTTTGCCATTGGTGCCCTTAATAATCTTAAAGGCGTTATCCATGCTACATAGGTCATCTACATCAGATTGGTATGGGTCCGACACCAAGCACCCCCACCAATCCGCTGTACAGTGTGTGACTGTTCTGGGGTACTGCAGCTCAGCTCCCATTAAAGTGAATGGGAGCTGAGTTTCAGTACATTGGCGCCAGGACCTACACAGTGTACAGAGAGTTCTGCTTCCACCCCCTACACTCTATAGTGCCTGGTGCTGCAGCAGTCTGAAACAGCAGATAGATCATCAATATCTGATCGGGGGGGGGAGTCTGACACCCTGGACACCCCTACAGATCAAATATTGATGACATATTCTGAAGATAGGTCATCAATATCTGTAGCATGGAGAACCTCTACCTATGTAGCTCTTACCCTAGATTAGTAGGACTCATGTTAGTGTCAGATTGAAAATGGGTGCGGGAACTAAAAACAAGGCATAGACTACAATCGGCTGAATTTTTTTTTTTTGATGGATCAGGATACTGTAAAAGCAATCCTGAAAATCTTCTTCAGAAGTTAAAAACGGTAAAAAAATGATTTAACAGCAAACAGTTTACCTCTGTCAAATACAGGGGTATAAAGTAATACTCCAGCAGCAAAAGTATTCTGTGCAAACAATTGGACTGCAGTATGCAAGCAATGCAATTAGATTCACCCCAGCTCAGGTACAGCCACATATTTTGGACTGTTTCATTATGGGCAGCTTTGTCATGTGACCCCCAGTTTTCTACCAGTCCAGGGCCTGCTTTCCTGTGTAGACAGGATGTCAGTCTACCCTGTGTGCCTGACTTCCTGTGAACTGCACAGTTATATCACCAAATACATCAGTGTATTTCTATGAGCTGCAGCTTCACACTGCTTTCTCTTCCCTTCTGCTTGTAAACACCGAAGAAGAAGAAGGAGGCAGGGGAGACAGCCTGAAGCTGCATCACATATGAAGAGAAAGACTCTTGCTGCCATCAGATAAAATGCAGAGCATGTTCCCCATGATGAGGCATAATGGGAGAGTTATGGTGCATTAGGGAATAAGTGGGGAAAAAGGAATCAAGATGGCACATAAATGACACCAACTGAAACCGACATATACAAAGTATACATAAGACCCTCTACATTATAAAAGCTGCACTATGTAGAAAAGAGATTGCTGGAGTGCTTCTCTAACTGCCTTGTCTTCCATGGATTTAGGATCCCATGACAAAATTAACCCCATCAAGTGCACTTAGTGGTAGTGCTAGATAAAAATGCATAAACAAGCAAAACATCAAACTTTAATTTGGAAAATTAATTGAAATTGGCTATGGGATTTACTATAGCTTACTGTATATGCCTTCATTTTGTAGATTGGTACAAATCTTTTCATTTTGACTTAGAAGAGCTGTCCATATTAGGGTTCATGGATATCATAGCAAGGGGCGCACAGGACCTGTATAGCAGAGAGATAAAGCGATCCCGTCCATGCATTGTATGCTTGGCCATTTATTTCAGTGGCCGGCATGCAATACTACACTTTCCCGGGAAAGTAGTTATGTATGGCTCGCTGCAGCTTCCACCATGGATGACCAAGTCTGGATTTTCTCATTTCCCCATTTTACGATTTCTTTGTTTTTCGGCTTTTAGTTTTGTAAATTGATGTAAGACTACTGTCTCGTCTGTATATTCTGAAAAGGTAATTGTCTTATTTATGAACTGGAGATTTCTATGTAGGGTAATGTTTTGGAACTCTTGCTAATATAAGGTAAGGGGGTGTATTTTATTAAAACATATTAATTTAATGAAAGTTCTTTTTATGACTGTGGCAGCACTCTCAATATGTGGAATTATTTCCTTACAGATAAGGGCTCTCAAATATGAGATATGGATCTCTAGATTGCTTGTGTGGTGTGAACTACAAATGGCGGCTTGCTTACAGAAGCTTTTTGCCTTCTGTATGTTTGTTTTTTTTTGCTAAAAATGGGAAGACATCCCAGTAAGGATATATGGACATTACACACAATAAGCCTTAAAATTTGTATGATATTCCTGCTGAATTGCACATGTACTGTAGGCTTTTGTAATCTAGAATTCAGCACTATAAGGACTCATGCACACGGCTGTTACCCGCCCGTGCCCCTATTATGGCCTGCAAACATCAGGTCCACAATATGCAGGTACCGTCCGTGTGCACCTCGCAAGTTGAATTGGTCTTCACCCGTCTGCAGAATCCGCACGGATTGCGGTCCCCGATCAACGGCCGCATGCATGAGTCCTAAGTAAGGCTGAAAGGTTACTTAGGTCCTCTGTAAATGGGTTTTTAAATATTCTCATTCCTATGTGCTCTCAATTTTTTTTTTTTTGTGCTTTTTGGTCTTCTTTCAGACATATGAATGTAAACTCTGAATATGTATATAAAACTTTATAATATAATAATATATCGGTAAATCTTGGCAAATGTTCCCACTAATATTGATATCAAAGTAAAATGGATCAGATGGGATTTTTTTCCACTCCACTGTAGGTTTCTGGCAGTCGTCCTTTTCTCCAGTTATTTTATTTTTTGGCCACATTTTTTAATATTATTTTTCTCCAGTAGCAGTGACTTACAGAAGTGCAGCACTTGTTACCCAGAGCAGTGCAGGGCACTACATTATTAATGTCGCACAGCTACGCTATGTTAATAGCACAGTGCTTGAATAGCATGTCAGGTTAAGGAGTGCTGCATCTGTATGTTTTGCATGAGCACTTTATTTTTTATAGATCTGAATGATAATAGACACTACAGCGCAGTACTACACTGGGATGTGCCCAACTCTACATTATTAAAAATGGAAGCCATGAAACTGCACCGGATCTGTCACATGACAGCATTAGGGGCCCCATTGATTTATAGTGGAGTCAGGTTCCATCATGTATACATTGTTTTGCTGGGGAATAAAGCGCTGCTTGCAATATGAAACCAATTGCTGTATCCTATAGAAACTAGTGTTTTACTATGGGCTACGTCACTTTTTTTTTTTTCCCCCCAGGTGGCCCATTTATTAAGTGCACCCCCAATTCTGATGCTGAATATTAATTCTTTTGGTTAAAGTGGACCGTTCGCCTTGCCTGATATATCTGATTTAGTAAACACTTGTATTCCCCATAAACTAAAAATCTGGAACATCTTTTCATATAACTCTGCATTGTGCCATTCATCTGTTATTCCTCCTAGAAATCTATAAATAAATTAATATTTCCCCTTGTCAGAGGAGTGTGTCAGCGCTGTCATCACTGATTGGACAAGGTCAGACTGTGCAGGGACACGCCCCCTTATTGGTAACACCCATATATTTCTAGAATGAATAACAGAAGAATGACAGAAAGCAGAGCTCTAAGAAAATAAACTCCAGAATTATTTTATGGGGTATACAGCTGACAAAAACCGACACGTCGGGGGAGCTGACAGGTCCCCTTTAAATAGATTTTAAGCAGTCTCGATCACATTGGAGCAAGCAATATAGATGTGACGTTCTCATATTTGGGTATAGAGTAAATCTCTGGAAACTGCAGGAGTTTGGCTGCTGTTGTGTCAATCTCTATAGTGTACTGTATATCCATTAGTGTTATCCATTCTCCACCCTGTCCCATCCCTTCCAGTAAAAACGGAAGCTAGGAGAGACAAAGGACAAAGTATGTTATTGATTCAAAGTGAATGTGTGATTTGTGAAAGAAATATCCATTTATGAAACAGATATCTACATATAATTATATGTACCCAGAGCTGGAGAATTTGGGGTAATGGAAGCACCAGTGATACTAGGTTTTACAACATGTTTGTAAGGCTAACTTCACACCACGTTTTCTCTTTCTGTTAAAATTTAGTGTTGTGGTTTTTTTGTTTTTTTTTTAATCATGAACAGGATGCTTAAAGGTGACGTCTCTCATCTTAAAAAAATAAAATAAATAAATATTCCGACAGGGTTATGACAGAAAAATGAACAGTTTCCATGTGTCTGTCCTGTTGAAAACAATGTAAAATGGAGACAACCATACACCTTTAGGCCTCATGCACACGAACGTGTGCCGGCCATGCCCGTGCTGCGGGCCGCATATGGCGGGTCCGCAATAAACGGGCACCGGCCGTGTGCAGCCCGCATCACGGATCGCGGACCCATTCACTTCAATGGGTCCGCGATCCGGGAGATGCGGAGCGGAGGCACGGATCGGAACACCACGGAAGCACTACGGTGTGCTTCCGTGGTGTTTCTGGCCGTTCCTCCGCACCGCAAAAAAGTAGCGCAAGCACTACTTTTTTTGCGGTGCGGACCCTCGCATGCAGATCGCGGACCCCATTCAAGTGAATGGGTCCGCGATCCGCATGTGGTGGCCTCACGGTCAGTGCCCGTGCATTGCGGACCGCAGTTTGCGGCCCGCAGCATGGGCACTGCCGGCACACGTTCGTGTGCATGAGCCCTTAGGCTGTATTTAGAAGCCTCCATCATGATTCAATGTCCAGTATGTTCTACTGCTCTGGATAAAATGCCAGGCACCATGAAGGAAACCCAACGGATCAGTTCTGGTTAATGGAGTCTGCCAGGTGCCGTTGGTCTCCATCTTGTTGGGGACCATTATTTTCTTTGTTCTGCTCCTGTGACTGAGCAGAGCAGCGGAAATAACCAACACAGTTGTGAACTGTGACGGAAGCCTCATTGAGAACATACGGATCCATAAAGATCACTTTAAAAACGTGATGTGAACAGGCCCTTGTTGTGAGAATCCTGGAGTGTGGAGGGGATGGTACACATGGTTTCCATCTACTGCAGTCTTTTGATGCCCTTGTTTACTATGAAGCACTTTGTATGCCACAATTAGCACTAAGTTTTATTTTGTACATAAGTTTGAAAGAGTTTTTTGGATAACAGATATATGATTTATCTATTTATTATGAATAAAGAACTACAAGTAACTACCTGTGTCGCTGCATTTTATTTACCGTACTTTCTACACCATATTGATCAAAGCTGCTTTGATGCAACCCTTTTTGTTTTTTTTTTTTTCCATATTGTTTTTTGGAATTTAAAATGGTGACATTTCTTAATTGACCACTAACACTAAAATGTACTAATGTTTGTAATGTAGACATTTTTCTGTCAGCAATTTCCTTGAAGAAGTCTACATGCAGTCAAGCCTGATCGGTCAACAAATGTGGTAAAGAAAGTTTAGTGTTTTTAACCACTTCCAGACCAGGTCATTTACCCCTTTCCTGACCAAGCCTAATTTTGCGAATCTGCCGTGTGCCACTTTATGTGCTATTATTTTGTTTAGTAATGCCTCCCATGGGTCCTTTCAGATATTATAAACCGTTAATGAGGTTAAACACCATGATCCAAAGTCTTTTCACCTGAGAGCACCTACAGATTGACAACCCCTGAAGCAGTTGGGAGAGTAGACTGGTACTGCATGGGCTATTCTAGATGGAACTAGATTAAGCCTCATTCACATGTCCGTGTCCATGCTCAAATCTGTGACCAGGTGTCAGTGATGCATCCGTGAAGGATCTGTGTTGGGTCCGTGTGTCCATTTTTTGCTGTTATTGTTGCATCCTTGTTTCACTGACACTGAACAGCTGAAAAATAATTTTCAAAGCATCTTCTTAATGATCCGTGAAACACGGATGGCATCCGTGGTTTTCATTGACCCATAGACTATAATGGAAGTGATGGATCCGTGAACACGAACAAAATAGAGCATGCATCCGTGCTAAAAACAAGCTAGCTTCTATAGGAAAACTGATGTCTTTTCATTTATTTTTTTTCCTCTCCACAAGCTCTGGAACATTTTGACTGCAATAGTAAATCATGTCTGAGTGACATACATAGCTATGGGTAAATACACATTTGACGGCGTTAACATATACCGTGTTTAAAAACACACTGTGTCGGCACATGTTTTCTGCTTTTTCATATACCAAGTTTCCAAAAATTGTCCCTTATCAGGGGCAGATAATGTTTAAACACACACGGTGCTATGGGATTAAAAAATAAAATAATTGCCTTGGGGGACCAAGCGTCCAAAAATTATGCCTTGACAGGCTTGGAATTGCCTGCTCATACAACATACACAAGTGTTGGTTGTCAGAAGGAAAAGTGGCTCGTTGTGAACAAACCTAAAAAATTATTACCCCTGCCCTTAAGAGCTACTCCAGGTGTCCTCCATGGCATGAACCTTGTTGCACAGCAAGAAGCTCAGGGAGCAGTCCACGTTGTCCACCACATGAAAGTACAAGGCAGGGATGGCTTTTTGGGAGAAATAATACAGCCTAGGAATCTTCTAGCAAGGCTGAGGACACACCATTAGCTCCTTAAAGGCAGCAGACTCAGCTAAATGGTACGCAGCATATGCACCGCCAGCAACTTGGCCAAGGGCGAATTAAGCTTGCACACCATCTGATTGCTGGACGAGTAGAGTTGTTTCCTGGACGATGGAGCGTTGGAGGAGCAGGAGTCTGAGAGGGAGAAACGGAAAGGGATGATGACGATGTGAAAAACACTATACTACTAGTGGATGCGGTCTGGCTGACGCAAGGGGTACCAGCAAAAGGAGAGAACTCCTGCTGCGTTGGCTGGCTGCCACCTCTGTTTGTCCACGGGATAGGGTGATGCTGCTTCATGTAGTTCAAAAAAGCTCTTCTGATGTTTCCTCCTCAGCACCCTGATCCAGCTTCCGGGTCCTGTCCAACACACAGTCGTCATTAAAGTCCTCACCCTCCCTTTTGACTTGGGATATCACAGTGGGTTCTTTGGCCCCCTTCCCCTGCTCTTCCCTGACTGCCACTGTCGCTTTCCCTGATGCCAATAGCTTGGCTACAGGGGCCACTACTACTATCACTACCAACACAGCTATGGATGGGGTCTGCAGCCTCCACCTCCTCCTCAGAGCAGTTGAAAAGCTGATTGCTCCCACATAAGTCAACAGGGATACTCTCTTGACTGTAGGGAGTGGTTGGATTTTCTTGCCACTTCTTAAGAAAAAGGAAGGCGCCCCTCTAGGAAGGGGCAGTGAAGACTAGGAGGACTCCAATGAAAGCCTTCTTTGGGGCTGCAAGAAGGAAGAGCAGGAGTAATGCTGTGATCCATGGCACTGTGTTGAACTCCGAAGTTATCTCCACATCATTATGCTGCGACTGAGAGGGGTGAGCCATCCAATCTACGATCTCTTCCTCTTTCTCCTAAACTAAATGTTGCACCTTTCCGAAACCAGCAGGGACAACTGTGGCCTTCTATTAATACAACTTCTGGCCAAATAGTTGGTGCTGCTACTACCCACATTCTGGCTCTGGGTCTTTGGTTTGGAACCCTTCTGTAGCCTGGACATTTTTGGGATTCTCAGATGTTGTGCACTACCCTGTGTATTGGTGTAGTACACGTGTATATATGCTGGTTATTTAAACTGAAAAAAAAAAATGTAATTGCAACTGTGTGGAGAAATAAATGAACATTAACAGATGATTAAGGGCTAGGCCTCACGCTGAATTTCACTTTATCACTCATGAGTAGATTGCTGCTATACCTTGTGTATAATGCAGTAATCACGTATATATGCTGCTTCATTCAACTGAACCCAAAAAAATGTAATTGCAACTGTGTGGAAACTGAATAAACGGAAATGGACGATTGAGGCTTGACACTCATAATTTCACATTAATACACACAGGTAGATTGCTGTACAACTTGAGTATTGCTGCAGTAATCATGTATATACGCTACTCACAAAAGGTTAGGGATATTTGACTTGTGAGTGAAATTTCAGGATGAACCTAAAATGCACTCTAACCTTTACAGGTGAACGTAATGTGACCTTCTCTAAACTTCTGAATGCACATGTCCAACTGTTCATTGTTTCAGAGCTTTTTGCACAACTTGCTGTTCTCTAACAAGGAGCTTGAAGGCAAAATTCATAACAGGTGTTTGATTCATGAATTGCCCAATAAGTTTCCTGGTTCAATTAGAATTGGTATTTAAACAGTCCTCCTCATCATGCCGTTCACATTTTGACATCATGAGACCAAGACGACACCTAACAATACCTCGCCATTGCGAGGCTTCAAGCAGGATGTTCTCAGACAGAAGTGGCCACTGAGCTTAGAGTATCACAAAGTGTCAGAAGGTTGCAACAGAGATACAGAGAAACTGGAAGAGTCACAGAAAGGCATAGAAATTGATGTCCTTTGGCCATATCCCACACTGATGACTACTTCATTGTGAACAAAGCCTTGCGGAACCGGATGATGAATGCCGCACAACTTAGGCACATTTAAAGGAGGTGAGAGTCACGTCAGACCATTCTAAACTGTTTACATCAGTGTGGTCTGCAACCTGCAAGGATACCTTACCACAGGCGTCATTGTCTTGTATGGGCCAGGGAGCATCTACCATGGACGAGGGACCAGTGGGCCTCAGTGCTATTCACTAATGAAAGTTGATTCACACTTCAGCCACTGTTCGCATTTGGTGGTGGTGGTGTTACAGTTTGAGCAGGTGTGTTTAGTCAATTCAGAACTGCTCCTCACTTTATGAATGGTACAGTGGCAAGCCCATACTGCTTGAATAACATCTTTAATCAGGTCATTGTGCCTCTGCATGAACAACACAGGCCTAATTTCATCTTCATGGACGACAATGCGCCAGCTCATCAGAGTCACACCATTAGGTTACGGCTGCTGGAGACTGGGGTAACTCAAATGGAGTCCATAAATTTCACCCAAAAGCCAAATATCCCTAACTGTTTGTGAGTAGTATATATGCTGCTTAATTAAATTAATTAAATGGAACAAGTTCCTAAAAAATATACAATTCCTTTCCAACGGTGATGCCTGACCCTTACTATTGCGTTAACACTCCCAAGTAAATTGTTACCCTAGCCTGTCTACTGGTGTACTGATCACCTACAGTGCCTTGCGAAAGTATTCGGCCCCCTGGAACTTTTCAACCTTTAGAGACTCTGCGTCTCTAACATGCTCTTTTTATACCCAGTCATGTCACTTTGTCGCAAATTGCAAGTAGCAATAGCTGTATTTTCTTAGTACCACTGACTTTCCCAGGCTTGTGTTGCCCCTGTCCCAACTTTTTTGAGATCTGTTGCTGTCATCAAGTTCTAAAGTTCTAAACTATTAGTTTTCTCATGAAATAAAAAGTCTCACTTTCAACATCTGATATGTGTTCTATGTTCGATTTTGAATAAAATATGGGTTTATAATATCTGCAAATCATTGCATTATGTTTGGATTTACATTTTACACACCATTTTCAGAATTGGCATAGTATTTATGTGTTGTATTATTATTCTCACATTTTTTTTTCTTTTTAGTCTGCACAGAGGACTTGAACCTATGACCTTTTCATTGCTTGTACTATACACTTTAATACTTCACTATAAACGAACCCGGCTCCTGAGCACAAGCCATCTCTATGATGTACTATTACGGAACAGTGCGTTAATAACCAGTACTCTGTAAGGACATCACTGGTCGAGAATAGGTTAAACCGAGCTACAGCTGTAGTCCAAAAGAATGCATTGGCTTTTTTTCCTCACCTTTAAAAATGCACATGCAGTGTGTGTTGCAGTTTTTTAAATTACATTTTGCATGACAGTGTTTTACTGATCTTTTTTTTTATTCAGAACTACAGAAGAAGTGACATTATGTGGGGACAACATAGTTTCCTTTATAAAAATGCTCGGCATGCAAAAAAGCACCTCAAAAACACTACAAAAATGCAAATCAAGTCAGGTGCTTTTTTAAGCATTTTGGCCAAAAAAAGGATAGGACCAAAACTGTGTGTGAAGGAGACAAAGATGTGAGAAACAAAGGTCTACTAATTTGAAGCAATGTTACAGGTGGTTTGGATAAGGGTGTGTCTACAATTCTAGATTGTCTGGTTTTGCATATATATTGTTTATAGAATATAGAACCTGTGATAAAACAAAATTATGCATTAGCATTGCAAAAAAACATTACTAGCACGCCTTAACTTGTAAGAGTACACATACATGTTAATTACGTGTGAATATACTTTATTTACTCTAGTCACCTGTGTTTCTATGTTATACTTATGTATTAGCACATTATTAAATAAAGGGCTTGTACAAGATTAGAAAAAAGGGTCTGCTTTACATGTAATACCTTTAAGGGCTATGGATACTTTGGGAGACTTATTATTATGTTATTATTATATTGTACTTATTGTGGGCTAAAAAAAAAAACATTTTTCCAGTAGGTCTTTTTAACAAGTATCTTTTCACATGTAGTGTAGGCTTCTCTGTCTGATGCACAGTGAAATCTGACAGAGGGACTGTCTGACAGCTCGATCTTAAAGGGGTTCTCCAAGATTTTGATACTGATGATCTATCTTCAGGATAGGTCATCAGTATCTGATCAGAGGGGGTATGACACCCAGGACCCACACTGATCAGCTTTGAGAAGGCACCGGCACTCCTGTGAGCTCAGTGGCCTTCTCTGCAACCATTCACTTCTATGGGGCTGAGCCTTTCCTAGGCACCGTGACCGATGAATGTGACTGGCCTAGGAAAAGTTCAGAGAAGGCCTCGGCACTCACTGGAGGGCCGGTGCCTTCTCAAACAGCTGATCGGCGGGGGGTGTCGGACCCTCAACGATCAGATACTGATGACCTATTGTCGGGGTCCCGGGTGTCAGACCCCCACCTATCAGATGCTATCAAAATCTTGAAAACCCCATTAAGCCCTTGGCTCTGCATTCCTGAGGGCTCATAAATACTCATATAAGCAGAATTCTTATCAATTTGAACATGTACCACCTACCGTAACATTGTTGCATGCCAAGCATCCCCTTCGTGACAACAGAATTCCCTAATTTCAGTGACCTCTTCCAGCAGGATAATGTGTCCCTCCACACTGCTTCACAGGAAAGCGATGTTTATTCATAATAAAAGGGGCATACATAGCCTGAATAGAGACCAGTGCACCAAAACTTTGGTGCATATTTGGAGTGAAACTATGTCAAATTATAGGTGGTTTAATTAGACTAGGCATTTTTTTGGCACACAGAATAAATTCTGGTGCATGGATACATTTTTGCCGCTCAAATGGAGTTCTAGTGTAAATATAGTAACATAGTTTATAAGGCCGAAAAAAGACATCTGTCCATCCAGTTCGGCCTGTTTTCCTACAAGTTGTTCCAGAGGAAGGCAAAAAAACCCTGTGAGGTAGAAGCCAATTTTCCCCACTTTAGGGGGAAAAAAATCCTTCCCGACGAGGGATTTACGATACTCCAAATTCAAAGGTCCATGCGCCAGAATAGTAAATCTGTCTAATATTAAAGGGGTATTGCCATCTCACAAATGTAGTTTGTATAGTTAGATTTAGCCATACCAATATTATTACTAATAGAATGTAATTATATAAAATGTACCGTTTAGAAGATTTGCCTATTTGTATTTTCATTGTTCCACACACATCAGTCAGGCCGTTGCCTCTAGTTACGGCCACTGCGGCCGTGTAGTAGTGATGGTCAGCTTGCTCCTGTTTAAACCCGCTCTGAGGTAACTGCTGTATTGTGAACGCACATTGCATGAGCATGAGGAGACACATCTTGGGGTACTATCACATCTGTGTTTTGGACGCTACCAGTCCAAAACGCAATGGTCAGGATCCGTCCAAAACGCAGACTTTATAAACGGATCCTGCTCCATAGAGATGAATTGATCTTGGAACAGGATCCATTTCTCTGCGTTTTGGAAGCTCAGACAAAAATGCTACAACCCTAAGATGTGTCTACGCATGCTCATGTAATGTGCGTTCACAATACAGCAGTTACCTCAGAGCGGGTTTGAACAAGAGCAAGCTGGCCACCACTACTACATAGCTGCAGTGGCCGTAACTAGGGGCAACGGCCTGATTGATGTGTGTGGGACAATGCCTATACAAATAGGCAAATCTTCTAAACGGTACATTTTATATAAATACATTCTATTAGTAATAATATTGGTATGGCATTATCTAACCATACAAATTACATTTGTGAGATGTGAATACCCCCTTAAGACTGTGATTTATATTCTTAATAGAGATCAGCAAAGTTAGGAAAATTTTGATTCGGCTGTTTCGCCAAATTTAACAAAGCAATTTGATTTGTGACAAATTACTTAGTCACGAAGCACACTCCTTTGTATGTAGGTGGCATAATGATGGAGAACGACAATCGCATCGCACCCCTATCATTGACCCCCTCAGATGCTGCGTTCATCATTGATCACCGCATCTGAGGCTACAATTATGGCCTTTTAGGGGTTAATCAAGGTAAAAAAAAACTACTCACCTTATCTATTAGCTCGCATAGAGGCCGTCGCAGCCATCTTGATTGAAGACACAGCACGAAATCTTGCGCAGTGACGTGACGACGTCATCATATCATCACACTGGCAGGGAGTGGTCACCACGCCCGGCCAGTGCGTCGGCATGGTGATGTCATACATCACCTTGCATGAGTTTTTCGTACAGTTTCTGCAATCAAGATGGCCGTGACTACCTCTTTGCACACAAATGGATAAGGTAAGTATCTTTTTTTAACATCATTTCAGGAAAAATAGATTTGTTACCAAGAAGCTTGAGGAAATTCGGCTTCGCAGCAAATCTAATTTTTCCTGAAATTCGGATCAAAGACAATTCGTTTGGCTTTGATTCACTCAACATTAATTCTTAGTAAAGTTTGACAGTATTAGTAAATCTGCCCCCAATATAAAGAACACTACTGCTTATGAATAACGGTGTCTTTCAAAAAAATGTTGAAAACCATTTTAAATACAATGCAGTCCTTAAACATAGGACTTCATAAAAGAAAATGAAGGAAAAAGGGACCATCGGGTTAACATCAAGGGCTGGGAATATAAGAATTAATGTATTTCTCTAACAATAGCTGACATCAGGATCATGGAAAAGTGCAGCGAAGGGGAGTGGTGCACAAGAGTCTAGACATCTAAGCCTTGTATTCAGAAATACAATGGGAGGTCAGAGAAAAACCTCCTAGCTATATCTTAGAAGGGGCTGCCCTTTTTTCCATTCAGCCAGTTTTATGAATGGATTGTGTTCCAGACAATTTAGATTTGTTTCTGAAAATAGAATTGAATCAGCATTTCTACATTTCTGTATATGTTCCTATGAAAGCATGATTATTAAAAAAAACAAACAACTCTGAAGACTGCCCCTCCTGGATTGAGATGTTCTCTTTTGCCATTACATTCTATTCAGCAATGTATATGACAATCTATATACATTTGTGAGCAATTGCAAATCCCAAAGAAGCTGGCATCATTTGAGTTGGCGGAGAGTACTTAAAGGGTTTCTGTCATCACATTTTACCATATTAAACCAGATGACATTTGCAATGTGCAAATGTCACCTGAGGTCTAATATGGTACAAATATACCTCCATGTGTCCCGGTTTTTATAAAAATTCATCTTTACTAATATGCAAATTAGCCTTACTGGGTGCAGGGGGCGGTAACCCTGAACCTAGTGGCGCCGTTTCCCCACCTCTATTCACGCCTCCTCGGTTGTGATTGACAGGGCCAGGCAGCTTGCTCTTTCTGCTGCCGGCCCTGGCCGTGCTCTAAATCCCGGGCCTGCGCCGTGCACACTACACCTGGAAGAGAAGGCGGCGCAGGTGCAGTGAGGAAGCCGGGAGCCCGACAGCCAGCGGCCAGAGGTGGGGAAACGGCGCCACTAGGTGCAGGGTTACTGCCCCCTGCACCTAGTAAGGCTAATTTGCATATTAGTAAAGATGAGTTTTTATAAAAACGGGGACACATAGAGGTATATTTGTACCATATTAGACCTCAGGTGACATTTGCACATTGCAAATGTCATCCGGTTTAATATGGTAAAATGTGATGACAGAAACCCTTTAAAGCAGTCGACCCCTCTTGCAAAAGCAGAATTTGTCCCCTTTCTACTACAGAAGGCTAGTTGAACATCCGTGACTGTGCCTTCAGTAGGCTGTTCTAGCATAGAATGTCAGGAATTGGCTGGACAAAAACTGTTGCATACAGTTTTTTTTTGTCCGGCCAATTCCTGGCATATTTGCCGGTTAACCGCCAGATCTCTGCCAGAACCTATTATAGTGAATGGGGTCCGGCTGGGGGTTGGCAGTACCCAGCAATGTCACATCCGGAGAACTGTGGATTTTATTTCTTCCTGAAGGCCTTTTGCAGTCAAGTGGGGGTTCTGATTTTCCTTTCTAGCAATCCTACCAGTAGCTGTCTCAGAAATTTTTCTTGGTCCTCCAAACCTTTTCTTGACCTCCACTGTTCCTGTTAACTCCCATTTCTTAATTACATTTAGAACTAAGGAAATGGCAACCCGAAAACACTTGTTTGTTAATTTACATAATCAATATAAAATGCGTATAAATCACATTTATAGCCCATGTTATACCACATATGTGTAAACCATGGCAAACTGATAATCAATAGATTGTGGGGAAAACAGTGTAAAGTGCAAAGTGCTATAAATAAAAACATGATTCACCATAATTCATCATTATGTAAAATACCTGGGGGAGGAGAAAAGGAGCCAATATACATATGCTCAAAGATGGATGTTACACACACGTTGATTCTGAGCCCTGGTTTGTGCCTATACACCATTTACGACCTCATATTGGTGTTCAGTAGTTCAGAAGGTGTTGGATGTTACCTTGTGTAAAAATGAAAAATGTAATTTTTCATTTTCACAGCCAAGTGTTTCTAAATTGTATGAAATGCCTGTTGGATCAAAGTGCTCACTACACCCCTTGAGAAATTAATTGGGGGTGTATTTTCCAAAATGGTAGGTGGCAGTTTCCACTGAATGGGTACCTCAGCGTCTTTTCAAATACAACATAGTGGCCAAAAATCATCCCAGCAAAATCTGGCCTCCAAAAACCATATGGCACTCCTTCCCTTCTTGTGCCCTACTGTATTTCAATAAAGCACTTTACGGCCACATGTGGGTGCTTCTGTAAAGTGCAGAATCAGGGTAGTAAATATTGAGTCTTGTTTTGCTGTTAACTGTTTTAAATTTCACCTCCACATAAAGGTTAGCAAAGTTTCTAAAATGAGTTTTGAATGTGAGGGTGTAGTTTTTAAATGGGGTCATTTACAAGTGATGTCTATTATGTAAGTTCCTCTAAAAAATCCTAAAAAAAATAAAATGTCATTTAAAAGGATGCCAACAAAAACTAGATATACAATAAATGTTAATTAGGCCTCATGCACACGAAAGTGAATGGGTCCGCGATCCGGGAGATGCGGAGCAGAGGCACAGATCGGAAGCACTACGGTGTGCTTCCGTGGTGTTTCTGGCCGTGCCTCCGCATCGCAAAAAAGTAGCGCAAGCACTACTTTTTTGCGGTGCGGACCCTCGGATGCGGATCGCGGACCCCATTCAAGTGAATGGGTCCGCGATCTGCATGCGGTGGCCTCACGGTCAGTGCCCGTGCATTGCGGACCGCAGTTTGCGGACCGCAGCACGGGCATGGCCGGCACACGTTCATGTGCATGAGGCCTAAATAAGTATGAGGTCAGGGGGGTACTATCTCTCCTTGGGTAGAGAGTGCCTTAATCAGTGTGAGGAGACTTATACGCCATTCATACTCCTCTGCAATTCTGGGAAGAAAAGGGATGCAAATGAGCTCTTAACAAGCTCTGCCTCTAATGCCACCAGATGAAATGTTTTCCTGCTGCAGAAAGGGAAGCCAAATTACTTTATTAGGCAGCTATCCTGTAAGTCAGTGTTTAGCTCTTTAAATAAGCCGTGAGACATGACTCGGATATTAAATAAGCCAGCATCTCAGAGGAAAATGAATGGTCTATAAGTCTCCTTACGCCGATTAAGGCGCTCTCTCCCCAAGGAGAGGTTGTACCCCCCTAACCCACACAGGCCTCTCAGCCAGTTAAGCCAGTACTCTCTGCTCTGCACTGAAGAGGGGGCAGCCTGAAACAGCTGTCTGCAGATGAGGTGCTGGCACTACTTTTTTAAGGTGCGGACCCTCGGAAGCGGATCGCAGACCCCATTCAAGTGAATGGGTCCGCGATCCTCATGCGGTGGCCTCACGGTCAGTGCCCGTGCATTGCGGACCGCAGTTTGCGGCTCGCAGCAGGGGCACGGCCGGCACGCGTTCGTGTGCATGAGGCCTAAGTATGAGGTATCACTGTCTGTCTTAAAAGCAGAGAAATTCAAAATTAGAAAAAAAGACTTTTTTTTATAAATAAAAGTAAAACATATTAACTCAAATTTACCACTCACATGAAGTATGTTGTGTCTTAAGAAAATAGTCTCAGAATGGCTTAGATAAGTAAAACCATTCCAAAAGTTATTATTACTTAATCTGACACGTTTTTTTCTGCATGCTAGTCAACTACATCATACAAAACTGTACAATTACTCTCCTTGGTGACTGGCTGAATTCCTTCTAAGTTTTGGCAGCAGAGAAAATAAAAGTTGTTAGTTATATTGTGTGGCATTTACTTCAAATTGAAGAGATGGATGTAATGTAACTGTTTATTGCTCTATTGCGTACGTGTTAAAAAGTTTTTATCTGCCAGGCAGTGGTTGTTCTTTAATATGTGTGAGTTATGAACAACGCCTGGGAGCTAGAAGAACTCCTAGAATTAGGGGAGTAATATAACCAGTGCACTATTTTTTGGCTAAGAACTGGTTGTCATTGTATGATACAGTCATCTCTCTGTAGTTTCTCATACATTAATAATAGAAACAAAACACAAAAGGAAATTTGCCTGTGGGCTGGCAATCTTAACCAGTTTTGCATTGTTAAATTGGAATAAAGACTCCAGGTGAATTTTTTTATGATTGCATGTTACTCGTTTTTGTCTAAAAATCATTTTTTCAACTGGCCTTTATTAAAAATATTGAGCTGTTCTGTCACAAAGGGTTAACTGTTTTTCTAGTTATGTGACTGGTACTTTCACTTTGTGTGGGTCATCTAATAAACCTCATCTCTAAACTAAACCTTATCTCTAAACTACTGAGAGGTCATAAACACGTATTTAAGCCACATTCTCATCAGTAAGATAAGAACTGAGCTGAGTGTTTAGAAGGTCAGAGAGCAGAGATAAGAAGTCCATCTGTTCCTGGTCTGACGGAAAAGACAGAAAATCCATAGGGTGCTACTAGAGCATCTCAGAAAAAAGGACTTCATATTTTTTAATAAAGACCAATACAATAATAAAAAATAATGCCCCCAAAGGTGTACTTAGCCTTTAAGCTTACTAGGCAATATCCACGAGGAGAAAATACTACCCTCAGCAAAGTTAGGGGGAAATGGTCAATTAATCATGGTGCTTTACTTTTTCTGTACAAGGGATAGAAGGGGAGTGTTAGAGTCCATTCTGTCACTGGTTATTATTGACCAATGGGTTTGTGAGATGACTATATGGCACTTACTAATATAGTCTTTGTTGAAATTCTGCACCATTTTCTATATTTTATAATGTACACAACATTTTTTGTACTGTCCACACAGAGGTCTGTCCATAAGATGCCTGATCATGTGACCAAGCAAATCACATCCATGTGATGTCTCATCCATTCAGAGACACAGTACCTGCACTAAATACCTAACAGAACAAGTACAGATTGCAGGTGCAGTATATTTGAATGGAGGAGGCATCATATGGAGGTGATTTGCCTGGTTACCTGACCCTCCATCAGCAGCCATTTTATAGAGATGATCTGTTTGTGGACTGCAGAAAAATCTTTGCAAAATATAGAAAATTATGCAGAATTTCAACAAAGGTTATATTATTAAGTGCTATATCAATATATAAATAATAAATATATATATATATATATATATATATATATATATATATATATAATCATCCCACAAACACATTGGTCAACAGTAGAGATGAGCGAGCATGCTCGTCCGAGCTTGGTGCTCGTTCGAGTATTACGGTACGGTATTAAGTGCTCGCTGCTCGGACGAGTATCTCGCCATGCTCGAGGAAATGGCATCTTCCGCATTGTGCATTTGTGGCGCCTATAAACTCAGCCAATCACAAGCCAGGAGACTCTGCGGTACACCCAGCATCACGTGGGGCCCTTACATGTCGATAGCAGGGGTTGGCTGGCCTGATCAGGTGACCCTGGAATATACTAGTGACTGCTCGCGGTGCTCGGCTCAGATGCTGTCTGGATGTCGTTAGGGACAGATCTGCTGCGTTTCAGGGAGAGTGTTAGGGCCTGGATTTAGTTCTCTGTTAGGCAGGAGTGATCTCAAAAGAACCCAACAGCCCTTCTAAGGGCTACAAGACATTTTTTTTTGTCTCCTGGCTGGGCTGGCTGGCACTAGTAGTGCAGCTATCGCCATATATAACACTTTTTTTTGTTATTGTTTTATCTCAGTGATACAAATCCATTTCGTACAGCAGTGTGGAACCATTCTGTGTGTCACAGTTCAGCTGTCCACTCACCACAAACCACAATCCGTATTTTCTGTCCAGGTGACCCATACTGTACGTCACATAATCAAATACGGTCTTTTGCTTTCACTGATACAGCTACATTACAAAAATCTCTGTGCGACATTTGTCTGGGTTGCAGTCAAAATAGCCACCGTCAGCAGGGGCTGAGTTTGCTCTCTGATAGTTTCTGCACGTCACGTTAAAAAAAAAAAAAAAAAAAAAAAAAATATATATATATATATATATATATAAAAAATACATATATAAAAAAATAGTTTTTTTGTTGTTTTATCTCAGTGATACAAATCCATTTCACACAGCTGTGTGTAACCATTCTGTGTGTCACAGTTCAGTTGTTCAGTCAGCACAATCCGTATTTTCTGTCCAGGTGACCCATACTGTACGTCACGTAATCAAATACGGTCTTTTGCTTTCACTTATACAGCTACATTACAAAAATCTCTGTGCGACATTTGTCTGGGTTGCAATTAAGCAGACCAAATCTGCCTAATCTAATAGTTTCCGTGTAATTGCTCCATGCTGCACTGTACGTAATAACATATGTAATTTTGCTCTAACTTATCCACCTATATACAAAGCACAATCCGTATTTTCTGTCCAGGTGACCCATTCTGTACGTCACGTCCGTGAAAAAGGTCTTTTGCTCTCACTTATACAGCTACATTACAAAAATCTCTGTGCGACATTTGTCTGGGTTGCAGTCAAAATAGCCACCATCAGCAGGGGCTGAGTTTGCTCTCTGATAGTTTCTGCACGTCACGTTAAAAAAAAAATATATATATATAAAAAAAAAATATTTAAAAAAATATATATAAAAAAATAGTTTTTTGTTGTTTTATCTCAGTGATACAAATCCATTTCACACAGCTGTGTGTAACCATTCTGTGTGTCACAGTTCAGCTGTTCAGTCAGCACAATCCGTATTTTCTGTCCAGGTGACCCATTCTGTACGTCACGTCAGTAAAAAAGGTCTTTTGCTCTCACTTATACAGCTACATTACAAAAATCTCTGTGCGACATTTGTCTGGGTTGCAATTAAGCAGACCAAGTCTGCCTAATCTAATAGTTTCAGTGTAATTGCTCCATACTGCGCGGTACGTAATAACATACGTAATTTTGCTCTAACTTATCCACCTATATATTTTCTTGTTCAGATTGAACAAGTTTGTGGGTTTCAGTACAGCAGGCCCATTTATTTTATTTTTTTTTTATATAATACACTTATATACAGAAAATGTTGAACCCCACAGCTAAGGGACGAGGGCGTGGGCATTCAATTACTGCAGGGGGCAGAGGCCGTGGTCCTGGGCAGGGTGAGACAGTACCTGCTGATGAGGGAGCAGGGGAACGCCGCAGAGCTACACTCCCTAGCTTCATGTCTCAACTTACAGGGACACGTGGTAGAGGACTGTTGAAACCACAACAGTGCGAACAGGTGATGTCGTGGATTGCGGACAATGCTTCAAGTAATTTGTCCACCAGTCAGTCTTCCACGCAGTCCACCCATGTTACCCAAGGGAGCACTCCTCTGGCTCCTCCACCTCAACCTCCTTCCCCCCAGTCTGCCCCCTCCCAGGAAAATTTGGAATGCGAACCGGCATACTCTGAGGAACTGTTTTCTGGACCCTTCCCAGAGTCACAAACCACTTCTCAGGTTGCTGCTGACCTCGTTCCCGATGCCCAAGTTTTCCAACTGTCGCAGTCTGTGGGTGATGATGATGACATTTTTGATTTAGTGGAAGAAGTGTGTAAAGAGGTGTCGGACGATGAGGAGACACAGTTGTCAGACAGTGGTGAAGTTGTTGTCAGGGCAGGAAGTCCGAGGGGGGAGCAGACTGAGGAATCGGAGGATGACGAGGTGACTGAGCCAAGCTGGGTTGATAAGCCGAGTGAAGACAGTGCTTCTGAGGCGGAGGCGAGTGCTGCAACAGAACAGGTTGGAAGAGGCAGTGGTGTGGCCAGAGGGAGAAGCAGGGCCAGAGCTGGTGCATCAGCAGCAACTGTTTCACGTAGTGAATCTCCCGTGGCGAGGCCTAGATGTTTGCAAGTCTGGAGGTTCTTTAAAGAAAGTGAGGATGACTGACGGACTGTGGTGTGCAACCTGTGCCACACCAGGATCAGAAGGGGTGCCACCACTACTAGCCTAACCACCACCAGCACCCCACTCAATGCAACCAAGGCCGTTCACCTCCTGCGGGTCACACCACTGCTCCTTCCCCTGTGTCACTCGCTGCCTCTGCTAGTCAACCCCCTGCCCAGGACCCCGGCACGAGCGCCTCCTGCCGGAAAACCACACCTTCGCCTCCACGATCATCCACAGCGTCCACCAATGTGTCCCAGCGCAACGTTCAGCTGTCTTTACAGCAGACGCTGGAGCGCAAGAGGAAATACAGTTCCACCCACCCACATGCCCAAGCCCTTAACGTCCACATCTCCAAATTGCTGAGCCTGGAGATGCTGCCCTATAGGCTGGTAGAGACCGAGGCCTTTCGCAATCTCATGGCGGTGGCTGCCCCTCGGTATTCGGTCCCCAGCCGCCACTATTTTTCCCGATGTGCCGTCCCAGCCCTACAACAGCACGTGTCACAGAACATCATCCGTGCCCTGACCAATGCTGTTTCTGAGAAGGTCCACCTAACCACGGACACGTGGACAAGTGCTGCCGGGCAGGGACACTATATCTCACTGACGGCACATTGGGTTAACTTGGTGGAGGCTGGGACAGAGACTGACCCTGGGGCCGCTAATTTACTGCCCACACCGAGGATTGCGGAGCCTACCTCGGTCACGGTCTCTCAGACATACTATGCCTCCTCCTCCGACCACTCCTCCTCCTCCACCAAATTACCATCCGTGGGCACGGCGCCTTCAGTCGGTAGCTCTAGGCGCAGCAGCAGTGCCGTGGGTAAGCGCCAGCAGGCGGTGCTCAAACTGCTGAGCTTAGGTGACAAAAGGCACACTGCCCAAGAGCTGTTACAGGGCATCACGGCGCAGACCGATCTGTGGCTGGCACCGCTGAACCTCAAGCCAGGCATGGTTGTGTGTGACAACGGGCGTAACCTGGTGGCGGCTCTGCAACTCGGCAGACTGACACATGTGCCATGCCTGGCCCACGTGTTCAATCTAATAGTTCAGCAGTTCCTCAAGACATACCCCAATCTGTCTGATTTGCTCACCAAGGTGCACCGCATCTGTGCGCATTTCCGCAAGTCGACCACAGATGCTGCCACTCTCAGGGCAGCGCAGCGCCGCCTACAACTGCCCGCTTACCGACTGTTGTGCGACGTGCTCACGAGATGGAATTCGACATTAAACATGTTATCCAGAGTTTACCAGCAGCGCAGAGCGATTGTAGACTGCCAGATGTCATCTTCCACCAGAACTGGTAGTCAGGTCAGTCAGATTCCTCAAGTCTACAATGAGGAGCGGACGTGGATGTCTGATATCTGCCAGGTGTTGAGCAACTATGAGGAGTCAACACAGATGGTCAGCGGCGATGCCTCCATTATCAGCCTCACCATCCCGCTGCTTTGCCTGTTGAAAAACTGACTGCTCAGCATGAAGTCGGATGCTTTGCGCTTGTCACAAGAGACGGTGGAGGAAGATATGTCGCTTGATAGCCAGAGCACCCTTCGGTCTGTTTCTCAGCGCGTATCGGAGGAGGGGGATGAGGAGAAAGAGGAGAATGTCGGCCAGACAGAAGAGGGTACCAGTGCTCAGTCCTTCTTAACTCTTGAGCGTGTATGGGCTGAAGAGGAGGACTTGGAGGAGGAGGAGGAAATGGAGAGTCAGGCCAGTGAGGAGTGTGAATTCTTGCGTGTTGGGACACTGGAGCACATGGCAGACTTCATGTTAGGCTGCCTATCCCGTGACCCTCGTGTTAGAAGCATTTTTTCAAACACCGATTACTGGGTGTTCACTCTCCTGGACCCACGGTACAAGCAGAACCTTTCCACTCTCATCCCTGTAGAGGAAAGGAGTATGAGAGTGAATCAATATTAACAGAACCTGGTGCACAAGCTGAAACAATCCTTCCCATCTGATGCCGCTAGCGGCAGAGGGCATGGTTCTGTGGGCCAAGTAGCGGGGGAGAGGAGGCGAGCAGGCAGCTTGTCCAGCACTGGCAGGGGAACGCTCTCCAAGGCCTTTGCCAGTTTTATATCACCCCAGCAAGACACAGTCACCTGTCCCCAGTCTAGGCAGAGTAGGGGGGAGCTGTACAGAAAGATGGTGAGGGAGTACCTAGCTGACCATACCAACGTCCGTAGCGATCACTCTGCTCCATACAACTACTTCGTTTCAAAGCTGGACACGTGGCCTGCCCTGCCGCTAGCGTGCTGTCAGAGCGGGTATTCAGTGCAGCTGGTGGCGTCATCACCGATAAGCGCACACGCCTGTCAACTGACAGCGCTGACAGGCTGACGCTTATTAAAATGAACAAAGCCTGGATTTCACCGGAATTCAAATCTCCTCCGGGGGAAAGCAG